>JAOCNB020498562.1:0-14681 GCA_026546465.2 Palythoa caribaeorum
TCCCACTCAGGGCATATACCAATTTTTTCTGACAACTGTTTATTCTTTCTTTCATACTACTGAACAACATACATTGACATATGTTTGTTATTTTCATGATAATTTGCACTTTATAAATTCATATTTATTATTATTATTAATGTTTAACTGCATGTCATTGGTAATGAATAAAAACTTGTAAAAAGCTGTTGAAAGCAAACATTATTTTGTGACAGGGATTCTTAATTTTTCCCTTATCCTTTTTAAAAACATCTAAATGCTAGTAAAGACAGGGTACCTAGATTCTTCTCATGCTATACTGAACGGTGCAAGCACAAAACAAATTTTCTCAATAGCCAGCTGGACAGACAACAAAGATTCTTTCACAGATTGCCAGAACTAAAGGTTGCTTAACAGAAATATTCCAAATGGACAGCCAAAACAAAATCTGGGAAACTTATTAATGGTGATAACAACACAACAATATAGAACAGCAAGCACAGTTAAAGAAACTCACATTTCATTTCATTTCTACAGTCCCAACTAGCAATATGATTAACCAGCATAAACCCAATCCAACATCGTCAAAAAGTTCATAAAATAAAACAAAAGCCTGGAAAAGTTTCAGGAGAATAAAACAAGCCTTCAACTTTTTACAAACACAATTACTATGTCCATGTCACACACATATTGAACAACTTCTCAATCCCCAGATGTAAATGAGAAGCACTGGGAACTAGTATCAAGCTAGTATCTTCTACATTTTGTTACTTGCCCGATTTTGCCATTCAATTCTTTTTGGCTTTTGGTGCAAAGATGAAGTCAGGCCAAAAAATGTAAAAAGATATCTCATAATTTATGTCAAATTTCACTTTTGGTTTCAATTGTCTTATTAACTGGACCAATTTGCACAGATGAAGGGCTAAAGCTCAAAACCAAATAATAATTTTTCTGCATGTGATTTCTGGGTAACATTTCGGGTCATGTTTTCTTGTGATATGTTGGCAGAATTAAAATCAATTCTCAATTACCCAAAAACAGGATTGCTCAAACAATCCATCTTTCACTGACATTGGGATGAAAATTCTATCACATCCCACATAGTGCTGTTATGGTAAGTCTGTAATTAAAGATTTTCAGAATTTGACAGTATGTTGTACTGTGTTGGTACCTAAATGGTTGTCATAGTAACATTCAACTAATATAAGACCCATTCAGGTTTCAGGTGGTCAAGACTTACTGTATGGATCACTTAATATACTATTGGGATTCTAAGTTGCGGTACTCAGAAGAACTTGGTATTTAAAACTTTTGGTTGGTTACTGTTACAGAGAGCAATTTATTCATAATCATGTAGATCTGATTTGTGCGAAGTCCACATGCATGTGATGTATGATCATGGATAAAAATCAACCAAACTCTAAAAGTATTAGGAGAATGTATACATGTGACTTAATTAATTGTGTCAGTGAGGGTGTCAGGAGGATGTGTGGACTTGGAAACTTCTTGTTAATCCAGTCACTTTACTGGGAGTCAAACACTAGTAATTCATGTTTTGTTGTATATTTAGAGATGAGTGGGATGCATGTTTGACCCAGACAATGGCAACTTTTGTGTTACAGGATGTGACAGGTTTTTCAAAATTAAAATAATTATACCACATTTCCAGGGAAGGGGGTGGTTTGCCATCACTACATAATACAATGGCTGAGAATCAAGGACTTCTTTGACAGAACATTGACAAGTACGAGCAATTTTCAAAACATCACAAAGCAAGAGCCTGGGAACAGAAAAAACTTGCAAATTCGTGTAGATAACATTAAAAGGGTCTTCTAACTACACAAAATAAAACAAGATTAGTAATGTGCTGCAACTAAAATTTGACAGGGTGTGGATGCATGTAGCTATTTGATTGTAGTTATATGATCTGCAGACAGTGTAAGAATTTACCACTTGATCCAGGTCAAAATTTAGATTTCCTCCACACTATTCCTGCACTGAAAAAGGTTCATGTTACAATGAAAGGAAATGCATTTCTTTTTTCTCTGGCTTCTGATTTGGTTGAGATATGGCTTAGTACAAGAGTGTGTGACACATAAAAGTCGCAAATCACGTTTTCACCACCTTGAATGTCAGTCGACTTTCAGTCGCTCTCACTGAGGCTTTTCCAAAGCTATTCATCAAAGTTTTTTGTAAACTTTAGGTAAATCTTTCTTGATTGTAAAATCAATTAAATCAAATTAGTTGTTTGTTTTTTTCTTTGCAAAAAATAAAGTGTTAGCAGGTATGACTCCAGTTATTGAAGTAAGACGTTATATAGGTCAACAAAGCAAAGTGTCACAGCTCCTCTGGTCTTAACCTCCGCCTTCTTCCCGCACGTACCTCTACCTTTCGTGACTCTCACTTTGTTTGTGTCTGTCCTCTTTGCAATGCTCTCCCTACTAAAATCCCATCCGGTAACTCTACTGCTACCTTCAAATGCCTTCTAATAATTCTTTTCACAAGCACCTAATTACCATCTTCAATGTAGACAATATGCACATGGCGTATTATCTGTCCTTTATGTAGGTGCCCTAATCTTACCTCTTCATGCATGTGCTAACCCTAGCTGACTTATTTATCTGTTTCTGTGTCTCATCTTCATGGCTTTTTGTACCTTATGCTCTTCTCATCAATTTTGAATTTATTTAGACATCACATATGTACTTTTTGCAACAATTATTGTCAATATCTCTTCTGTCAATTTACATTTAATGCAATGTTATTTTCTATGTATTTGCTTTTCTGTACATGTTAAATTGTAAATGTTTTTCCCCACTGCCTAATGCTAACCATAGGAGTTTCAACCTTTGAAAGGGACCCCGTGTCCTGTTGTTGTTTCTCCCTGTACTGCCATCTACAAAATCTTCATAAATAAATAAATAAAAATTCTGACAAAGCCTGAAATTAACTTGCATATTTTTAATTAAATCAATTAAAATCAAATTAAAATTAAAAATAAAAATTGCATATTTTTAATTAAATTGATTAAAATTAAATTAAAATTAAAAATAAAAATTGCAAATTTTTAATTAAATCGATTAAATCAAATTAGTTGTTTGTTTTTTCTTAGAAAAAAATAGTGTTAGCAAGTATGACTCCAGTTACTGAAGTAAGATGTTATATAGGTCAACAAAACAAAGTATTTCTCAAAATTCTGACAAAGCCCAAAATTAACTGGCATATTTTTGAACGTAGGTAAGGTAGGAGTATCTGAATGGCGAATAAAATTTGTGGGCACCTAAGAACCCTTGCAAATACATATGGTGCAATATTGCTAAATTTCACAATGTTTGTCAACTTACAACAACGTTTTTACAATCAAGAAAGATGTGCCTAAAGTTTACAAAAAGCTTAGATGAATAGCTTTGGAAAAACCTTCGTGAGAGTGACTGAAACTTGATCTAAGTTCAAGATGGTAAAAACATGATTTTGTGAGTTTTAGGTGTCACACACTCTCATGTCTATATCTCTGAGAAAAAAGAAATGCATTTTCTTTCACTGCACATCAACCTTATCCGATGCAGGAATTTTGGAGGAAATAAAAATTTTGACCCAGATCAAGTGGTCAATCCTCATGCGGACTGCCTCTCAACAGTTTTGCAATGATTTTATAAAGCTGAAAATAATTCACAAGTTTCATACAATTGATTGTGCCATGATATTTTATTTTAACTTTTGCCAGCTTTATTTAAAACTCTCATTCAAACAACGGAAATTTAAGTGCTTTCTTGATTAATGTGCCTTTCTTTAACAAATATACAATGTTAATTGCTTTAACCTTGTATATTATTCACTTAAAACTGACTACAGCTACTAAAGATGACTACAGCTGAATAACTGTATATGTAGGGGAACTTCATCAGAACAAAGATCAATAACTTGCTCATAGTTGAAGATATATTACTTAGCTTGTCTACTGTTAACAACTAAGCCAATAAAAGCAGACACTGTTTAAGTATTTAAAAACCTCAGACATTGTTATGTTCTGAGATAACCCACAATCTACTGAACACGACTTCTTTGCCAGTATTGTGTATTGTAAGAGAAAAAGAACAATGGTCTTTGCTTTAAACCTGCCAAATAAACAGTCATTATGGAATTTCCTGTAGAAACCTCACACTCAAGGATGAATGTTCACTGACAAACTAGCTAATATCTTTTTCCCTTCTTGATTGTGCCAAACTTTCTCATACCAGTCCTAACTGCAACAGTTCATACAGAATTTCTACCTGATCATAACGTCTGGGATTCATTCAACTCAAGCTCAGCTTTAGGTGAGCTTATAATTAAAGATAAAAATATCCAGTGAAGAAATATATGACGATCAAGTTTACTCTGTGACTCATTGGATTTTGGGCATAGGAATGCATCTTTCAAGTTTTACCCTTCATAGTGATAGTCCCAGATCTAGACCCTCCTTCATCAAACCCATGTATTTAAATTCAAACCATAAAAGAAGATGTAACAATTTTTCAAAAAACTGTGTTAATAGATTTTGTTTACAATTACAGTGTGCTAAAAATTCATATTAATTATTTTCAAAATGTATTCCGTCTATAACAATTTCCTTTAAGACTATCAAGAATATAACTAAATAAAATTAATCTCTACTAGGAAAACCAACACATAAATACATTATTTATTTGGCAAGTTCGATCAAATGACTTTTAATCTATGTCAAATAAATGTAATTTAATATAAAGAAGGCTATGAGAGTCCAAAGCTGATATTCAGATCATTATCTCTTCAATAATCAGACCACATATTAATGAAAGGCTAGGAACAATCTTTATCACAAGGAAAACAGAATGGGAAAATGTCAATATTGGGACAAGTTTTGTCTCTTACAAACGAAGTCTAAAGAAAAAGTCAGCAGCAACAGATGAAGGATGCCTTTAGAGCTGATTTAAACCTCTAACTGATAATACCTCAAACGACGCGAATGAAAAGAAAGCATTATGGATTTCATTCAGTTTTTTGTCTTGAGCAAAGAAAAAATACAGCAATAATTTTTGTACTTTCAGTACAATACAGTATTCAACATATTTTCATGATTACTGATTGCCTCGGTATATTAGCAATAAACAACGAATTCCTTAAGGACTCACAAAATGGAATTCGAATGTTGTAACAAAACTTTTAATTAAATTCACGAATTATTTGAATGAGTTCGTCACACTCCTGATCTATTCTCGGATAAAACATATTTGTTCCGAAATCATCTCCAAGGACAATTGAAATGGTGACAGGATTGATCTAGGGTTGTCCATCACATCACATCAACTGCAGTTCTTAAAACTACAAGCTTTCCCTTTCTTTTGTCTACAATATCAATTAAACGTCAGAACTGTTCTTTGGTAGTTGACTTACCCCAAACAAACTAGCTATTACAGATGTTAAGCAAGAACTCAATGTCCAAACAATAACTGAAGGAACAAAAACTAAACAGAGTAGCCACCAGTTTTGTACCCGGGAATTATGTTAACGCCATAAAGGCTTCTTGCACACAAGTTTTCCAACCCACACGACCACGACAACACACATCACCATTAGTCAGATTAGTCCTCTCACTTCCATTGTCTCGACACTAATCACCCAGCTTGCCTGAAGGAGGCAGTCGTGATTGCCGAATAAAATATATTCTATGAATACGCACATTGTATCAAACGTGCATACAATCTCCATTCAGACTCTGTTCTGCTCCAGTGGTCGCCAATAAACTTGTAGTAAATAAAACTAAAGAATTTGAGCAAGCCGTGATCACCTTAGGAAACTTCGACAACCTATGTCCAAGTTTAATGGACAGAAATATTTACTGCGTGGTCAATGATGATAGCAGCCGATCTCATAGATCTGTCCCCCCAAACGCCTCTGCCAAATGCTAAGTCAATATAGTTTACGCTTCAAGCACAGCTCATTCATTGCCGTTCCATAAAAATCTATAAAAACTCGATGATCGACTGAACAACTTCCTGCCCGGGTAAAGCTGATTTACAAATAAATGAATGAAAACTGAACCCTTAGAGAAATTTGAAATAAAGATTACAAACGAGAGCGTTCTACTTACTCCAGTAATCGCACAGCGACGCGACTAACTAAATTGCAACAGCTAAAAATCCGCTTCCAGACGACCAATTCACCTGGTGGAATAGGAAAACCACTTAAACTATGAAATAAACAACTCACCTCGACAATTACAGACGGACCTAAGTCGATTTCTGTCTTTTTTTCTTTTTCTGTGTCGACCAGCAGGCCTTGTGGGCTTGGGTGAGTTATCCGTGCTTCGGCGATTTAGTCGGCCTGTCGTGTGTTGTTCATCCTGCTGTAAAGCAAATTTAAATGTCGTTTTAGTTTTTTCACACTTTTCTTTCTTTACAAATCAGCGCGAACACGACATCAACATCAAAATATATCAAAAAAAGATACTACTAAAGGAATGAACTTCAAAATTCGTTGTCATAACTCATTATAAATCTCTGCATCACAACTGGTCCATTTGAACTCATCTTACAAACTACGGTCGTACTCTGTACCTCTTTTAGAAGAGTCACAAATTTCGATGCATCACTCGGCCTGACCGTTGTGTTCGCCGTTTCCGACATTTTTGCAAAGTCTGAATTGACATCAGCGCCGTTTGACTTATGCGGTGGTACGGTGGAGAAGTGTAGCCGAAGTGTTTTGTGACTTGACGAAAGCAAAGTTCTGTCCATACATTTTACGTTTAGTCTGCTCAATTCCCTGAATACGATCACAAATAAAACGATAAAGACAATATTACAGAGAAGTGAGAACAGCGTAATGTAAATCCATTTGACTTTCTTAAAAGTTGATGTTCCACACGAACATTTCCTGTGCGAGATTTGTTCTTGATCACTGCAATTTTCTGCTTCGTTCTTCCCCGACTGCTTTTCCATAATGGCTCAACTCACAACCACCACGTGTCGTTAATAAACTATTGAACGTGCAGTATGCAAACGCTCCAGGTTTTTGCGAGCTTTCCATGCGACTGATACCAAATACCACCACACCAATCCTACTCCTCGCAAACCCTCAAGTTGTTGTAGATGTGGTCATTGATTGTGTGGGTAACATCAGCCTCAATACTCCTAGACCCAAAACGCGCCAAAATCTGCCGAAAACAATTGGTTTGTTCCTTGTCAGTCTTCAGAAGGCTATGCGCACACGTGTGACGGTGACCAAAACAAGGCAGTGTGACAACATGAAGTGCCTTTAACCAATCAGCACCTTGCAACCTTGATAAGGATCTGTTATGAATAACCGCTGATTGGTCGAGGACAATGGATATGCTACTCTTCACACCTTCGAACCAATGGTAAAGTCTCAAGTGTGGAATCAGAAAACACTTAAACGGTTCCTTTAATTGTTCGTTTGTCATTCAAATGAACCTTTTGTGATGTCTGCATTGGTTCACTGCTTCTTGCGGTGTACCTAAGATTGGAAGCTGGAATATGGCTCTTATAAGATCTGTAGTCGTCATTAGCATTTTGAATTACTCTAATAGAGTTGTGCATCCGGCTCTACAACTCTGTCAATTCGACCAAATAATAAACGGGAGGTAATTGTTCATGTTAATTCGTCACTAGTTTTGGCTTTCTGCCATGTATGTGCACTGAGCACATGGAATACATTACTGCAGTTTTCGTCAAATCAATCAGGTGACGAAGAGCTGTGTAGCGTGACACTGCTACAAAGACGGCTCGGGGGGCGGGTGAGCTTAACAACACGATAGTGAGTCAGATGCAAATTTCAATTGGGTTGGGTCATTTGCTCCTGTAGCTACCACGCGCACAACCCCTTTTTCATTCATTCTACTTACCAGACCTTTAAAAAGATGCAAGCGCTTTAACTTAAACCTGAAAACGCCCGAGTTCACAAGGGCATCAGGCTTTGAATAAACATTGTAAAGATCACCAGATAAACAGGAAATTGATAATCAAGTGTCTGAAAAACTCAAAAATTCCTCGCCAATTTTGCATGAGATTCAAAGATATTTTGCGGCGCAATATATGACTGGAGCGTTTTATTGGCTGGCATGCTGCGGACATCAATGTATGAAGAGCGGGGTGGATATTTCACCAGTTACGCCAAAACTATTTTAAAAAAGGCTGTCCCTCTCTGGAAGCTAACCTTCAACACTTCCGTTCAGTAAGTTGTGAACGGAAGTTTACTTAAGCAAGGCTTGAGGGTTGAACAGCAGGCAATAGCTTTATAATAAAAAAACGGGTTGCAAGTCAAGTTATTTCTAACAACAGGCCAAAAGTGTAATATGTGGGCGTGAAGTTTTTCATGACGAAAGAACAGAAGGAATAGGTTGGGCTTTAATTGCATGACTTGGATTCCAGGAAACTGGGGCAGCCTTGCCGAGAATATAGTCATCAAAACCTATCTTTGTTCTATTGTCACTATGATTTCTGCGAGAGATGAAGGCGGGTGAATTAAAATGTAATAAAACAAAAGGCACTAAAACAATTCTCAAGTGCTTCAGCAACCACAAAACTGATTCACATATTAACAGGTCCAAATGAATACTGATATAAGATTATAAGTAAGTAAATAAAGTAGCCATGACGAAACGGAGTAGAATGACTAGGAAGAGTTATTTTATGGGACAGCATATCATATCTCATATCTAACCATTTCCACACAGACTACCAATTGCATGTCTCAGTCAGTATGTTATTGCATTATATTATTCCAGCCTTATGCCATGAGCTGATGTTGCTAAAAGTACAATATATCCGTGGCTGTATCAAGCCACGGATATATTCCGGTGTTACACTCGGAATATATTTGCGAAAGATCCAACATTGCAACAATAAATGAGTAATGCTAAGTTTTTAAACGAGCAAAAAGGAAAAAAAAGTCTGAAATTCTACAGGCATTCTGACCGCTTGTAACACTGAAAGTTAGGGAGAAAATAAGGGGCTTTTTCTCTGAAAAATGGGGACTTTTAGAGATAAATAGCAAGAAAATACGACTCAATACTAGGGGTTTTATGTAAAAAAAACAACACTGCTTACATGTCTCTCACTGATTTTCAAACAGAAACATAGTCCAAGAAAAATTTCTCAACGAAACTGATAATGACTGAGACTAAAAAAAAATTGTGCAGTTTTCGTCGTAAAATGACTGATATGGATTGAATATTAGAGATCTGAAGCCACTGACTAGCACTGACGTCACGTCCGTACAGCTTGTGATACAAATGGAAGGATGATCCGGCTTTACAATTAGTCCACATATAAACTCCTGATGCGGATTCCCTTTCAATGACACCAGCCGCACTAAAACATGATCACAAAAGGGAAAAAGTAGAGATTTTTAGGAAAAACTCAAAAAATTGCCACAGAATTAGGGCTTTTTAGGGTACGCAAAAATAATTAGGGATTTTTAGGAATTTCATGCCTGCATGAGTTCTATCAACAAGTAGAACTGTCTAAGTTCGTCAGTCATTCGTATACAATAAAATGGAATGCGGATGGTTTTTTAAGTTTGTCCTCAAGCAAAAATGGAATTAATCGTTGAACTGCTAAGGTGTGAAACTTTTAGATTAGAAGAAGACTCTGACAATTGAAACAGCCATGAAGTTGACAATTCTCTTTCATCAAATTTTAAAAACTCGGACGAGCTTGAAATATCTGAAACAAGTAGCGTTTGGTTACATCGTTTACTCCACGTAAAAGTTTAAAATCATTCATGAAATAGAGAAATGGTTCAGTCCGCAATTTTCCTGGTGTTTAAGACAGTTTTAAAAAAAACTTTTAAAAACTGAAAATAGGATACTTTTTTGGATTGTAAATTTTATAATTTCTGTCTAGAATATTTTAGTATACTGAACTGCAAAACGCTTTTGCACACAGACGTATATTTGCAGTTGTTTGTTGTCTTTTCTTAAGCAAACTAACTCCAAAGAAAGAAAAGCAGTGTCAACTTGAGATTAGGTTTTGTGACTAAACAATGGTTCACTTGACGAAACACGGTTAAAGAAGCTTAATACAGAACAATGAAACCCTGCTGAACCAGGCGAGCCCAATATCAACCTTAAGGAGACTAATGAGAAGAACAAATACTAGTGAAACTGCTATAAAGGGCAGTTTTAGTAAGGGGATGAAATTTAAGGGTTTAGCTGTAAGGCCATTCCAACATCTGATTCATATTATCAACGATATATTGCACTTGTTTTTTCCGTATAAGATCAAATTGGTTTTGATACTGAAGCCCTTGGATAAATCAACAAAATTATACCATTTTGCCTTTTCACGAAAACCAATATCGAATCCACAAAATTCTTGTCACATCACATTGACTCCACTCCAAACTATCATACGTGTCAATAAAAAATTCTAACAATAATTATTCGGCTAGTCTGGAACTTTAAAGCACAACTGATTGACCTCGGGTAAGGAGCACAGCCACTGATCAGCACGCAAAGCCTAATTACGTACGGCGATGGTAGCACGCATGTGCATCAAAGAATTAATGTCAAAATACTCAAAACCTACTTGGCTACTTATGTTTCGGACGTCATTGTTACTAAGGAAAATGCTCCTATTTCCGGAGATTGACTCCCGTTTCCGATACTGGCCAATTTCTGAATTTAGAATATTGACGGCCTTCCTTTTTGTTTTGTATTATCATAAAAAGAACAATTTAAATTTTCTTATAACGGGTTTTAAGTTTAGAAAGATATTTCCCTACTACAAAATTAACTACTACAAAAAATATCTAGAAATACAATTAACAATGGAGTTCAATGCATCACCTCTGAAAAGTGTGTCAACCTTCCAAGTTACATTCTCCCCTCCCTGGGTTAGGTTGTTCAAAAGTGGGTTAATACTAAATTCAAAGAACTTTTTCTTTGCCATGGAAATATTTTTCTGCTTTTAAAGTGCTTTTAAAGCTTTCTGAGGAAGCAAAGTGTCAACCCTAGACCTAACACGCTTTTTTTATAAGAACCGCGAAGCTCATTGTTCTTAATTTTTTGGCGATTTCAGCCTCACTTTGTTCTTAATTTGTTCTTATTTCTGTGAGAGGTTTTTAACGAAGAAAAAACAAAATAAAACAAGCCATTGGAATATGTGCATCACACATGTATATTTGTACGGCCGAATTTAGAGGCGAACTACCTTCATTGTTTGTAGAGCAGTCTTTATTTACAGTGACTCGATCTTTTTGTGTTTTATTCTGTATCGCTAAGTTTTAGTCAATTTTCTACTATGACAATAACTTTCCTAGTTATCAAGCCTCAGCCTGAGCTTGTTCTTAAATTGTTCTTAAATTTTGGCAAATTTGAGGCTCGTTGTTCTTATAAAGTTGTATGCGTGTATTGCATCCCAAATCTGTGTCTTCAAGGTTGGAAACAGAAAGATGCATGGCTTAAGATTTTAATTCTGGGTTAGTGGTAATCAGCTTTTGAGCAACTAAGCCCAGGTAGGCAAATAATTTATCCCGATTCTGTTGTTGCAAACTGTACAAAGTTAGGGGAACAGATAAACAAGACGTGTACTATTCCGGCAAGCTTGCCTGATTTCTTACTAGACGTGTTTCTAACGTTTAACTGACGACTTTGCATAACTGAAAAGCTGCGCCAGTAGACAGCACAAAAAGCTGATAGTAAGCTAGAAATAATAAATACATTTTATTTTTTAAAAGGTTTGTCATCAGGTGGATACATGCATGAAGGATGATGAAAGCTAAAAGTTACCCTGGTGAATAGCAAAACTTGTTTAAAACCCGAATCAGTTTCGGTTGCTGCTACAAAAAGTAATGACGCCGGCAATAAAAACAAGAAAATTAATAAAAATTCAGAAATGTTCTTAAAAGGTGGGGTAAAAGGTAATTAGCCATGCTTTGAAGTAGTACTTTTCCGAAATATCTTGTAGGTTGAGGATGAGCGTTGAGAAGCCGTGCTGTGACACTGTTTTTAGAATTGCACATGCAGATTATGCACTTTTCACACACGATTAGCAGTTTGATTATAACCACCGTGTCCCTATGTACTGTAAGGTCTCCCTACCTTCAGCTAGGATAGAGAAACTTTACCTCCTCTCGATTGGTGCCCTATGACCTTTCATGTAGAACGAGTGGCAAAATACAAAAGCCCCATTTACACTACAGAAAAAACCTGGACCGGACCCATAGAAAAGTTGGTGCGGGCGAAATATTTTACCGTGTAAACCTTCCGTACCATGTTTTCATGAAACGTGTCCGGACTCACTTTTTTCTGGTTTTGAGGCCATAGGCGGCTATGGCCCTAAAAACCTAGAAAAAACGAGTCCGGACCCCTTCTGCTTTTCGAAAGAGCTGTGTAAACGTATCTTCGTCGTCCGTAAAATCTGGTCCGGACACCGAAAATCAGCAGTGTAAACAGTGTGCAAATTTCGAGGCCTTGGGGCTCTTTTCGATCATAAACCACTGTTTAGCTATTTAATGGGTCTGGACCAGGTTTTTTCTGTAGTGTAAATGGGGCTTATCTCCAGTGGCACCCTCCCTCATGTAAACAGTTGATGTCAGCGTGTTAAACTTTGGCTTCCTCCCATGCGATGTTGTGATTGACTTTAACAAAAACGTATTTCTTACGTTCAACCGCCTTTTGATGTTTTGATTTTTCGTGATCCTAATTTTTTTTGTTTCTTGTACAATGCTACGTATAACTTTCTGTGCACTGATTGGCCACAAGGCATGCAATCAATGTATGCAATACCATTGAACTCCGGGTTAACTTCTTAATTTGAGAGCTTTAGATTTTAAGAAGAAATTTGCGATTGCCTGATTGATGGAGGGGTTGGTTTCGGTCTTCAAGCATCGACAATCAAATGTTTAGCGTTAGGAGTTAGGGTATCTGTAGTCGCTTATAGTGCGGATATCACTCCTTTTTTTTCTCATACTTTCGTTTGAAGCAGAGGTAGGGATTCTTTCAGGTCGATCTGTCAAGGATTTTATCACGGGTAGATTTTCGGTATACACCAGTACTAACTAGGGAACTAATGCAAATCCTGCGTTTTTATTGGCTACGCTACTAGGGGACTATTAGCAATATTCCTCGAGTAGCGAAATTTCAACCTACCAAAACAATGGCGGCCGCTTCCCGTTTTGTGGATGATTACTGAATAATTCCATTCTAGAAAAGACCAAAGTTTGGGGCAATTGAGTGTGACGCTTTCTTTCAATTTATTTCCAAATAAATATTTCTTCGACGTGAATTTGCTTTATTTACTTTATTATTACCTTTTCTGTCCGACTAGTTGGGTGATACTGAAACAATTAGACCCTTCGCCCTTAAGGGCCGCTGATCAATGACAATAGCCCATTCCGTAGACCTTGCGGGCTGCGGGTCTGAGTTCATACTAAGACGTATGAAATGGCTATTAAAAATGCTGATTTTTTTTTTGGCTGTATCAGGATTCATCCTTCATTGAGTTCAAGCAATAAAACAAAGGCACAGACAGTGCGCCAGAAAAGGCTACTGAATGGCTTAAACTGCAGATGACAATACTAAGTAGACTTCAATAATAAATTGTTTAGTTTGATATAGTTCTATAAGCCCTCGACTTTTGACGCATTTTTTATAAAACTATAAAAATACTGGGGATTAAATGGTCCAAAATTTAAGAACAACTTAAAAACAAGTTCAGTTCTGACTGATGCTCAATAACTACAAACATTTTTCAGGTAGTAGAAACTTGACTGAATCTCGTAATTTCATTCAGCAATACGTGTAAGATTTAACAATACAGTGTCAGACACAAAAAGATTCACGGTATTGTCCCAATATATACACGGCTGAAGTTCTTCAGCTACAATCTCAATTTACCGGGGTCTCATCGCTTACGTACACAAAGAAATAAGAACAATTCAGGGAGAATTTGAGGCTGAAGTCGCCAAAAACTTATGAATAATTTGTGTAACCTAAGAAATCACGAGTTTTAAAATCTTAGCTAAATGCTGTCTTGTGAGTATCATGTAAGCTAATGTAAACTTGTAATTCACGCCTAGTTTTCTTGTTTTACATTTTTAAAAAATGGATGTAAGAAGCATTCAAAACTGCTGAATTCAACCACATTTAAAGATAAGGCAATTTAAACCTATAAAATTTAACTTCATACCTAAAATGCTGCTGACACTGACTTGCACTCGGCTCATGTTTCTGGACAGAAAACGTCGTGGCATCTTCGAAATGATTTGATTCCAAATAGGTTGACCTTCATATGAAACTATTTCACGACTTTATTCGCCAGTTTGAAGGCTATTTTATTTGCAAGATCCTGATTGGAAAAGAAACTGACTTATCGAAAAATGATATATTGCAAACTAGCCTCAGTTGCTTGTGACCTGAGTCTGTTTGGCATACAGCACATAATCAGTTTGGCGGGAGTTGGCGCACGCGCACACGTTATGGCGGGAAAAAGAGCGTTGCTGGAAACAGGCAAAATAGGAAACATTCACGCTTTGGACAAGAGGAAACATTCAGGTATAATTATAAAACGTTTTAACTGAAGACTATAGCATTACCAATTGAGGGCAAATAAGAAAAACTGCCAGTTTCTCATCATAAATTTTCAAAAATGTAAATGGTAATAAAGTTTTACTTAATTTAAAATTAATTTTTGCTGCTTCTTTGCAGCGTACGCAACACGCAG
>JAOCNB020499355.1:0-14680 GCA_026546465.2 Palythoa caribaeorum
CTAAAACTTAGTGATACAGCATAAAACATAAAAAGATTCACTGTTACGACTGCTCAACAAACAATGAAGGTAGTTCGTCTCTAAATTCAGCCGTACAATACATGTGTGGCGAAAGGTGTTTCATTTTCCAGTACCTTGTTTTGTTTTGTTTTTTCTTCAATATAAACCGCTCACAGAAATAAAAATAAATTAAGAACAACCTAAGGCTGAAGTCGCCAAAAAATTAAGAACAATGAGCCTCGGCAAAATTTACTGGTTCTTATAAAAAAAAGCGTGTATCAGACAAAGCACTGATCAGTGCTATACTTCGGGCTCGTCCCAGTAAATGACACTGAGACATGGTTAATTATGCTGCGTTGCCATAACAAAAGACAACACCGAGTTGTTAAGCTGATGTTACACGAGCCAGTTTTTGGTGCAACTTGTCTCGCAACGCCATTGATCAAGAGAAACAAGTTGCATTACACGAGTCATTGCAGCGTGTAACAACCCGTGCTGACAAACCGTGGTGACGTTTCTGAAACAAAAAGCAAAACATTCAGTCTTCAAGGAGGGCAAAGACTGAAAGAGTACATATAGAGCGATTAACTTCAAGTTATCCTAATTTAAATGATTTAAAATTTAAGGCTTTTACAAGTGAAAAATTTAGTAAGACGACTGATAAGTGTAACCTTCCACCAGCACCTTCTTTTCCCAGTCAAGGTAGATCTTTCCCATATAGGTAACAACTACACGTTCAAAAAATTCTGGGACTTGCTAGAGGACTTTTAGTTCGAGGTGTGGCAGAGATAAAAAATGCACCTGACCACGGTTCGTCTTAAACAGGGAAGCAATCGATTTAGAACTCTCTCCATGGATAACTTTAACTCTTCGTTACGCCAATGGTACAGCAGTGGATTTACAGCTGCGCCTAGAAGAAAACACGTGATAACCGCGTGCCATAAGACTTCATCTACTACAGCACTTCCACTGGCTATAAGGGCTCTCTTTGATATACCGTAGACAACTGTGGCAAGCCACGTGACAATAACACACCCTGTAATATATCCCATTGTCCTGGTAGCTTTATGTTCCCGGATATTTAGTGTTGTTTGACGTTGATTTGTGTTTTCTGGGGCCAAGCGAATTTGGTTAACTTTAACACGTTGTACTTTAAAATATATCAACAAGTAAACACCAATAATGAAACAGATGAAAGTGGTGTTTTTGATAGAGCCAAAGACTGCATGATTCTTGGTGGAAGTGACGCCGACAAACGATATCCCACAGTACATTATCCAAATAATCACCGTAAACACAACAGCTACGAAAGCTCGTGTGCTGGTGACTAACCTTGGATAACGAAGGCTTTTGAAAATAGCCACGTAACGATCGGCACTCACAAACGAAAGGATAATCAACGACGCTCCAGCAAAAAAGACGATAAAATCCTTTTCTAATTTTTTAGCAATGCATATAGATGGGTGGCAGCTTAGAGTTAACAGGCTGCGGGTAATGTAAGCAGATCCGGATACCAATCCAATAAGAAAGTCAGTAAATGCAAGACCTAAGATGAATATATTGGATGGCCGGTTAAAATGGTTACTCCTATAATAATAGAACGCCGCGAGAACAAGTGCGTTTCCAAGCACAGCACAAGCAAAAAACAGCAAACGGACAATACTACTTATTGTTATAGACAAAACGATCTGTAAATTCCCGTTTAACGTGTTTAGACAAATGGCAAGGAATCTGCATGTGGTGTTTTCACTGCTGCACATGTTTGCCTCCAAAAGGTCCATGAGCTTTCGGTGCTAAAACGAATGAAATAGGTTGTTTATATATAATCTATGTAATGGTAATAGAACTGTTTGGAGTCCCATTTGATCTGTTATCATTACGCGTACGCGTGATTAACAAAATTAGCGAAATATTGAGTTCGATCAAAACGAACCAATCAGATTTGAAGAAATTGTAATTGTTATATTAAATGATGTTATTCCTTCTTATGCATCGTATTCTTTATCTTCATTGTGCTTGCATAATTTCTTTCTTCTGCCTGAAGTTAATATATATTTCCCCCAAGCATGCACTAACGTTGATACTGCAATCTTCTGTCTCGTTTTTTGTAAATTTTCCCTGGATCTTAACTTAATTAAAAGTTTGTGATCTCGAACTTCCGAACTGGCCACCACTAGCTGAACGAGCGCCCACAAAATCATTAACTTCAAATCTATCAGTTAACAAATATTAATCTGAGAATTTATGTTAACTGTTTGCCGTTTTTTCCTGATTCGTAATGTATGATATTTCACCTGCTTAGATAAGAAATTTGTTATCTTTTGATTTTTCTGTGACGCAAGTACAGGGGAAAACAATTAATGCAATGCAATTACTTTCTCTTAACAGATATAAAACTTTTAGGTAAACAAGGAATCCTTGAACTTAAGGAATTTAATTCTTAACCAAAACATATTTAAGGGGGGATTATAGTTAAGATATAGGTGAATAGTTAGGAAATTGGAAGAAGTTTTTGAATAGGAAGATTATTGATTACAAAACGCCAAACCGTCGCTCCTTTATTCCTTACCAGGCGCAAGTGCAGCTTCGGTTTGGGGACGGTTTTTTTTGGCGATTTTCTATCAAATATTAACTTCAAAATTAATTTGTAAATTTCCATAAAATACTCCAAAATCCAAACTTCCCTCAAAATTAACAATCGCCCAATTCTCCTCCTCCTTCATATCTTTCTCTAAAAATCTGAAAATATTTCTAAATTTTTTTTCACCTTAATACTACACAATGAGCGATCGGGATTGCTGATTTTGCAAATACATGTACAGAAATCACTGGAACTGTCTCAAAAGTCGTCAAAAATGTCTTTTCCGACTATAATCCCCCCTTAAGACACAAAAGTAAATATATATGAAAGGCTGAGGTAATGCAAAATAACTTGTCAGTGAACCAATATGGTCAGGAGTATGCGGATTTGCAGTCGCACGCAGCTGTTTCGTCCTGATTGGGACTCGTCAGTGCGACTTAGCGAGGAAAATAAATACGCCCGAAGGAATTCTAGTGTATTTATTACGCTCAAAAACTAGAGAGAAGCCTGTGAACAAATTGGAATCGGAAAAAAGGAACTCATTTTTCCCAAACTGAAAATCCCATTGAAAATTTCGGAATTTCGTTAACTGTTAATGTTCTAGTTAACTTTGACTCACGGATGCAGTGGCGGAAAAAATTTCATTTGTTATTTTTTTAATTCATTATCTTCGGGCCTGCCTTGCACGTTTTGTTACAGGGAAAAAAATTCAGCCACCGGTGCCCGGACCTCTTCAATCAATCAACGCTTTATGTTCCTTATCATATTTCCCGTATTTTTGTAATTCTCGAATCCCATTTTGCTTCTTTTCTTTTCTTTTCTTTTCTTTACTTTTCTTTTCTTTTCTTTTTTTAGTTCCTTTTATATCCTTTTGTTTTGTTTTGTTTTCTTTTCTTTTCCTAACCTTTCCTTTAATTCCTTCTCTTTTTTCCTTTCCTTTCCTTTTTTGAAGAAAAACTATAATACAATTAGTCGAGAAATATCTGTGATCAATGATAATGGTAATGAGATATCAATATGCTTATTAACATTCTTGATGTACTAATACATATTAACCATGCATATTACCAAAGAGAAATAAAATTGTTTTAGCAGTTTGAAGCTTCTAGAATTTAGTGTTGATTCTTTGCTGCAGATGTTCAAGTTCACACGAACGCCGAAATGTGTAGATTAAAAGATCTTAGGTGGCTAATAACTTCCGTTTTTGCCGCTTAATAAAACATTTACGAAATAATTGTATGAGAGAAGCATAAAACTAAAGTTTATCAATTCTCATCAGAAAACCATCATGCAAATATTCGCAGTGCGTCAATTGGATTTGAACAGTGAAGACTGAGCACACGTTCTTAACCCAAACTGAACTATTTTCTGGTAATGCAACCAAGCAATTAACAAACAATTGTCTTTGTGGACAGATAAGAATAGATGTTTGGAAATTGCAGTTCAAACTTTCCAAAAATACTAGCTTACCCGGCACCCATATACTTATTTTAATATCATTAGCACCGGATTTAGTGAGCACTTTAGCAATAATCACGGAAGTTTCCATAGTGATTTTCTTTCAGTAGTCATCTTTACTTACCAAAAGCTTCAAGTTTCAAATAACTATTATAAATAGTTTCTTAAAAATATGATAATTTAAAAACTTAAAGTGGCAATGATCGACGAAACATCAAAAATTATCATAGACATTTTCAGAGAAACTTGTGCGGATTCTGTCATCATGATGGGAGGAGAAAAAATAAAATTATTTCTTGGAAGCAGTAAAACTTCTTTTCAAGCTCAACCGAAGGAACATAACTTTTCACTTTACTCACGAAGGCAGTGTACAAACTACACTTAGATGGCATTTGTTGTGACGGATTTAGCACCGCGGTTATAATAGCCGCTGAAGCCTGGCTTCTCTTTTGCAGTTACTCAAAATTGCATGCGTTTATTACCGCAAGATATTATCTGTCGAAAAAAACGACCACTTGGATCGAGGAACAAGTAGCTCATTAATAAAAAGGAAAGATATTTTATCATCTTTTTCTAATTCAGTTCAAAATAAAGTTAACTTGAACGTTTACTTTAAAATGGTTGTTGTCTGTGACCGGTTTTATTTTAAGTTTGTTCAAGACTTCTATTTTGATAAGAGCAGCTTACCACAGGAAAACGCATAGAAAGACTATTCTGCCTTGTCTCATAGCCAGCAGTATGATTCAGCCGGAAAATATTAATCATTTAAACTTAAAGACTAAATTATTTTTGGGTCATAGAACTGAAAATCACAATAAATTACCTGTAATAAATATTAAAAAGAAAGGACAGCTTAAAGTGCGTTTTGGCAATTCCTTATGTTATTGAATACTTTGGGAAAATTTTGCCGTCGAGTTCCTTAAAAATTGTGCTATATTTTAAATTATTCTTCAGAGCTGACTTAAAGAGTTCTCAAATTATTATTTGTATTATGTATTTCAGAGTCATCAAAAACATTTTGTTAAAAGCTAGTTGAAAACCGAAACGTTAGTAGCACTCTGGAATAATACAACAGCCATTAAAAACTTACTTATTATATTATATTATATCACAGGACAGAAGTTATAGCAAGTATCGTATCGAATCGCAAATTCTGACTTGTTTCGTAAAACAACTTGTTTCTTAACCTATCTTGCTGCCTTTCTCCCTAACAACCAGGTTGTTAAGTTTGATTTTATATACGATCTGAACTCTGAAGTGAGAAACTTCGCATCGCCTATATGCGGGTATTCCAAATCTTTCAACAGGGTTTCAACTCTTTTCTTAACACAAAGTAAAATAGTAAACAGTAAAACAAGAAATGTTTGAACTAAACTAATTCATAAACTCAATATTGCTGAATTTTTGGTAAAACCCCAAAATGAAAAATGACAGGAATTATATTGTTTTTTCCCTGTACTCACTTTCAAACAACAGCAATCTAATGATTGTGTGCGAAAGAGGAGGTGAAATTATTGCAGTTTCAATTTTGTCAGGAGTTCTACAAAAATAAATTTTACTGTATATTAAAATTCACTCAACTGCGGAAGAGAGTTAATAAATTGAAATTTAATGACAATTCAAATCTTTATTTCATGTTCTGCATAAAGACGTTTCACTTGTAACGATATTCTTGCATGCCGAAAACTAAAGTCGTTGATTTAACTTAATCATGGACTCGAAAGATTGCTTCATAAATGCTCATGCAATTATACTATCGAAACTACTTAGTTTAGTTAACATTTTATAAACCGTCAAATGAGTACATTTGCTAATTTCTTTCCTAAACATTCATGCAGATTGGCAAGTTATGTTTTCAGTAATTTGTTTTTAAGCAACTTTACAAAACAGACACAGAAGACCCAAAATTCAAGTGACGTTTTATAACGATCACTTTTCATCCTGAATTGAGGGTGAAAGTTGATCGTTAAAAGAACTGGCGAATAATGTAGAACACACCGCCAACAATGAATTACGAGAGACTCATTCTCATCTTCGGAGCCTTAATAAACCCGTCATAAAGATAATAATCGCCCTTAAATCACATGTCAACACAAAAGGCTCTTAAAAAACCAATTCAGTTAGGCTCCCATGAGGCGAAAGAAAATTTACGAAAGCGATTAAACTACACCTGAGGTTTGAGCTGACATGGTAATGTCGCACAACGAAACCTACGATTTGCTGTTTGGTAATTTTCAAATTTAATTACTTCCGAAAAAAGCCCATCAGCGTCAATTCTCAAATGTTGTTAACAACATTATAGAAATATATGCAATCTAGCAGATGCCAAAGTAAATAATTCACTTAATTAACAAGATTTAATTAGTGGCTAGGAAAGGTAAAAATTGGCGTTGGTCATCTTTTGGTTAATCCGGTCGTTAAAAATCCCTCGATGCTACGACACACTGTATAAAATGTCGAAGAAACGAATTAAATGTCATTTTGTCTCAGCTATCGAAGCGCACAATGCAAGCAAACAAATCTTCCTTTTCTGTAGAATCCCTGATTTCAAAAGAGAAACAGGGGCCGAAGCCTAGTCTTCGGGGTTGCAGTAGTTGCCCGCGATGTAAGTCTGCGGAATCTCACGAATTCTCCGCAAATGTCTTTGCTTTTCGCAGAGTAATGAACGCCCAGGTAAACACCATGTCCATAAATGAGACCCAGTTAACGGCTCACGCACAATTAGCAGAGATCCCTGACAAAAAAGAATCTACGTCTGGTGATTCGAGTGCAAACATTCGCACAGGTAAGAGAATTAATGAAATCTTGTATATATAGCTCAAACAGAAAATATTTAGCAAACCCTAACTTCTAAACACTAAATCTAGGAAATAATTTCAAAATAATTATCTCTAACTCAAAAACAAAACTTTACAAGATTTTTTAATAAAACTACTCTTGTGACAAGCATTTGTTGCTTCCGTGATCTTCTCTGTTAAAACGGTTCGTTGCATTTTCATTATTGATTAAATTGTCTCTGTAGTTACCGGACAATTTAACGATCAAACTGTAAAGTCTGCTATAATATTAGTACCCGATAATCGATTAATCTGAAGCAAATATGGCTAGAAAGTATTTCAGTTGTCTGTTTAAAAGGCAATGATTTAAAACGCACTAAGTTTATAGTCGGAGTAGTTTAAACTTTATCTTCATCCGGCATATAACAGATTAGAACTTGAATGTTAAAGTAGCCGATCCGATTTTCCCTTCTCCTAATGCTGAAGACAGTTCGACATCATCGTAGCTTCGCTCAACATCGCTCGGTTCATATGTGAATACGAGCATTGTTATGTAAACGGAGTTCCTGCTAGTGAGTTTTAGAATGCTCGTAGAAAACCATGATAAAACAGATGTATTTTTGTTGAAATTGTGAAATGAAATGAAAAGAGGTAACAGTTGTAAAAATGACAGTTAGACGAATAAAATTGTAGGATAGGCAAGCGTGAGAAAAGTAAAAGCAGAACTGATAATTCTTTTATTTTGATCAATTGGGCAATAAAAATTATTTTTCCTCATAAGCGGATTTGTGTGTGTCTAAACAGCATATCTAGATCTGAAATCTGTGTTTTATACCATTATAACACTAATCCAGACAGCGATGTTAAATTTCATGTAGCTCTATATCTCTTATCACATTTTATTGATTTTTTAACTGGGTTTTAACTCGTTTCCTATACATATAGTGTTTACTAAAAAAATTAAATTGAGGTTTTGAGCAATAACAATAATTTATTGGCTCTAGCATATTTACAATTATAATTTTAATTTGTATAATCAGATAATAATTAATTTATATTAATATTTATCACAGTTATTTGGAAATTACAGACATCTGTGCAATCTGATTGGCTCCGAGTTGTGTGATTAATTTCTAAAGTGCACTGTTTTAAACTCTAAATCGCATCTTCTTTTTAGCCAATCACAAGCAATCATTAAAATAAGACAGCCAATGAGACTTAAGAATTCTACTGTTTTGGCCAATCAAATTGCATTAAGAAAAAAGAAAGACATACTGGGGGAAATTTTGTAAGCTTTGTAAACATTTTACTTTTTCTTGATAGAAATTGATGAATTTAATTGATTTTTAGCTTTCCTTGTTGTGTTATTTCAAAAAGCGAGTATTGAAGTGGCGATTTAACTTTGTGTGATGCAATTTTGGTCTGAATTCACGCGTATGACTTGAGACCAATATTAAGCCGTTTACGCTTAAAAACCCTGGCATTCGTCTTGCACTTAAATGTTGTTAAAAATTATTACTTTTTTGTTCTGTTTTTAGCGGAAAATGTTGAAGAGATATGCTTTGAAACGGGGTTTATTGAGCGTCATTTTCAAACGGCAATAGTTCCTGAGTTTGTTTTATGTTGTTGACTCTTTTTTTATATAAGAATGCTTTTAACAGTTTATCATTTTTTCTTCCGTTAATCTAGAGAGTAATAATGCGGAAGACAGCACAAGAACCAGACGATATAGAACAGCGTTCACTCGAGAGCAACTCAGTCGACTGGAGAAAGAGTTCCTCCGTGAAAATTACGTTTCACGAACAAGAAGATGCGAACTAGCGCAAGCTTTGAATCTTTCAGAGACCACAATAAAGATCTGGTTTCAGAATCGTCGTATGAAGTCGAAGAGGAGAAGATTGGCGCTTGGCCTTAAGACGGTGCCAACCCTTTGCACATCAAGACACGTACCAAATGATGTACATGGCTCCAACCATCTGTACAGCGGCTTACATTATATTCCTTTAACCTACCCGCTCAATGGCGCTCCGATATGGCCCCACAGTACGCACCTGTTACACTATGATCCATGTTACCATGGTTACCAGGGTTCAGCCTCCGCACCTGCATTCAGACCTCCTCAAGAAACGACCTTGTCAAATTATGCGCATCCTTCATGGAGCAGTGGCCAGTCGAGCTAGGCTAACCTGTTGGCTTTGATGCGCGGCATCTCTGCTTTGTTGAACCCAACTGTTCCGCGTAAACATGAAGGAGTTTAATGATGACGCTTCTCTTCTCTATTAAAACGTTCATAAGAAACAGTTTATAACCATTAAGTGCATGCGAACATATTGTGAATATTTTATATGCTGTAAATCTATGAAACGATATATAAATCCAATCATTTAGCAACACTTTGATAAATTATTGGTTAAATATCTATGGAAAACACAAGTCAACTGCGAGTGACCTTAAAATGACCTTTTTTCTGAACGTGATACGCACAAATGCTGAATGTCCTATGGTTACTGGACGTGAAAAATAAACAATTATTGGACCAGGTTGAGCAAAATATCATGATTTTTCAGTGGCGAGCAGATTCATCGTTTGCCAAAACCCCAAAGCTGAGGCAAATAGTTGGTTAGAATAATTAGTTAGAGATACTGACAAATCATAATATTTTGTGAATACCAAGTCCAGTGATTGTTTTATCGTTCGATCCCTATTTTTTCTATATTTTTTTGTGGGGAGCGACAGGCGGTAAGTGTGCGTTGCCTCGTAATTGCAGATGGTTTTCGTCAGTAATCAATCATAAAAATATATTTTGTGTCGAAACTACGGTAGAGCACCACCAGTATGATATTTGCATCTAAAGTCCACCAGTCGGTAAGACGCATAAGCAGGCAGTTGTTTATGATCACGTGGTGGGCTTTGAACGAATGAGAAGAAGTAAAAATTCTATCCAATGATAATACTTGAAATTATTTTCCTCCAAGCTGGCCAATCATTTGGAACTATCGCTTGTGTAGCATATACTCAGGTGTGCAACTCGAAAAAGGGGGCAGCACCAGCTGAATAACACAACTTTTAGGGTCAGTGGTCCGGGTGCGTTCTCCCTTGGGAACATTCTTGTACGATGGCCGAGAGGGGCCACTGTAAAACTTCGCGACAAAAAAAATTGGAGAAAAACTTCGCGACAAAAAGTATCGAAACAAAAACTTCGCGACAAAAAGTCTGGAGAAAAAAACTTCGCGATAAAAAAAAAATTAAAAAAAATTTCGCGAAAAAAATTTTGAGAAAAAATTTCGCGACAAAAAAGCTCAAGGCAAAAACTTCGCGACAAGTAATTTGAGAAAATTTCCGCGACAAAAAAGCTCAAGGCAAATAATCCCTTATGTTTCATTATCATATGTACGTGTGACGTGTCCTCAATAACAACTACGAAAAGATGTTTTCCATCAATATAAGCACCTTTAATTAAAGGAATATGTTAACAAGACTGAGTCAAAAACATTTCTGAAGAAATGTGTATTCAATAAACAAAAACTTTTGGTTTACACAATAGTATATGAACGTATAAAGTGATAAAACCTTTCTTCAAGCAAATAAACTAATCCAATTATACTCAAATGTGCGCCTGTTACGGCCAATATAGGTATAATGCCTTGTGGTTTGTACCATTGAAGAACACGATTCTACACATTTACCTTGTTTTCATATTAATTGTCATCGTCGGCAACAAAGACAAACAGTTCTAAACTGATTCTCACTGATTCTCAAGGTAAAAGACACAAAGCAAAACAATCCTTGAACGTGTTGTTGTGATCGCGAAGTTTTGGTCTCAAAATTTTTTGTCGCCAAGTTTTTGTCTTAAATTTTTTTTGTCGCGAAGTTTTTGTCTCAAAATATTTTTGTCGCGAAGTTTTTGTCTCAAAATTTTTTGTCGCGAAGTTTTTGTCCCAAAATCTTTTGTCGCGAAGTCTCAGTTTTTTTATCGCGAAGTTTTTCTCTCCAGATTTTTTGTCGCGAAGTTTTTGTTTCGATATTTTTTGTCGCGAAGTTTTTCTCCAATTTTTTTGTCGCGAAGTTTTACAGTGGCCCTTCTCGGCCATCGTACAATCCTCTTGGAAAAATAATTATCTTTATTTCAGATGCAGTAATGAAAAAGACACAAAAGAAAGTTCAGCTTAAACAAAGAAGTATTTGGAAAATATTTCATGCATGACGCCTTGGAATAAGGTCTATTGATCATGATCAAACTGAAACCACAAAAATGTCAGTCCGTCAACAATCTCCATTCTATATTCTATAGTGTATCATTAAATTACAGATATCAAGGTGGGACGATTCGTACAAAGAACAATAGCAATAATCAAATTTATATCTTCCAAACACGCTCATCAAAAAAATTGGTGTGTTTGCGCTGAGAGCGGGACACGAACCCACGTCTCCCTGGATTACGAGTCGGGCGTGCTCTAACCACCACAGTATCAGGGACAACCAGATAGGTATAACGCAGCAGATTACTGAGGTGATTAGGTGATTGTAAGGCTAACCGCGTTAGGATCCACTCATGTTTTCTTTGTATCATTATAAATGTCTACCTATCGGCCAATAGTGTATGTGTGGTCAGCCTGTACTAAAATAGCCAAATGCAAACAAGTCTAAGCAGAATTAACACACATGCATATTGACGGCTGGACTTAACACATCCCAACATCGCAAGCAGTACAATATTAAAGAGATACTAAGCCAAAAATAGAGGTACTTTTTATCCGTTCGTTTATATAAACTGCATGGTAATCAACGGAAGCCGACGGTGGCCTTTTACTTCCTCCCTCTGTCGCCGGGGCAGAGTTAGTTTGGGAGTTTAACTTTAAGGCCCGGGTCTGAAACGTAGAACTTGTTTCTTCTCGGATAAGGAAGTTAAACCGTAGGTCCAGTCTCTCGATCCTCTATCGGGGGACTTACCCACGCACTTGTCGAAAAGAGTAAGGTAGTGATCCCGGTGTTGTGGTCTGCCTGTACTTCTGAGGGCATTTCTTGATGATAATACATGTGAGCCGCTCTAGCGGACTATCTCAGACCCTCAACTGTCATGCAAACGATGTAATCACTTGTGAAGCGCTTAGAGCAGCGATAGCTAAGCGCTATATAAATGCTGTTATTATTTATTAATATTATTAACTTCACAGTGCCGAACTTAATGCAAATGAGCAAAATCTATTGTTCTACTCATTTGCATTAGATTCGGCACATGTGAAGTTCGACTAAGAATTTAGAATGGCGACTCCGAAGGCAAAGAACAATTGTAAACACAATAAGCACAAGTTGGAATTTGCAGTAGTTGTCCCTAGCTATAGAACGTGAAAAGACCTACTTTGGAGTTCTTGGGACGACGAGGACATGATAACAAATATGTTCTCGTGTGTTTATTTATCTTAAAGGAGGAACTTTTACTTTTTGCCTGTTCACAAGGTAGAGGAAACAAAATCCTACTGAACCGCAGAAAGAAGCATACTGTATAGAATACATTAGAACTGATATGATTTTTCTGAGCCGTCGTCGTTGGTGTTAATGTCGTAATTTCCTAATTATCAACGAGCAGCCAAGCCAAGGGACGACGCTGCGACGCGGCAGTACTATAGAGACTAGAGCTGTTACATGATGTAATGAAAATATTTTTTCACACCCAAAAGTCGGATTGTTTCGATTTACTCCTGAACATATAAAACATGAAATAAACTGAAATTGAGGCTGACAAGGAGGCAGTCTTTAGAGCAAGTGCATGCGTGTGTGTTTCGAGTGAAGACAGAAAAATTCTCGATTGCTAGGTAATGTAAATTAACAGAAGGAAAGACATGTGTGTCAATCAATAGAAAACACATTATACGGCTTACGTCTGGGTGATACTGATAATTGATGCATCTCAGGATGCGTTAAGCTTCTTGAGGAAAGCAGGCAAGCCTTTTCCAAGCTGTTTGATCAATTTTTCGTCGGTAGCAAAACTTTCTGTCCGCTTTAGCGAGAGTCCAAAAAAACGAGGTGTTGCAAGGCAAGAATTGACTGTGTTTTATGCTCGTTGGCACTTAGCAAAACCTAAAACTAGTTTAAAGGAAAGCTACAGAGATATATATCGATCTAACAAAACCATTTTTAACGGTGCCAAAGATTTACCTCTCCTGTTGGTCAATGTCGTTGATGCTGCGTTTTTAACCATCTTGCGGCTGGGAACATTGAGCGCATGCCCAACAAGCTAATCACTGAGGAACCTGTTGGCTCCGAGAAAGCCCTGCCAAATTTAAGTACAACTGAAGAACTTGTGAAAGTTCTTCAACGACAATATTATGTATTGACAATTAAACAATGCAGTATCAGTGAGATAAGTTGTCGCTAAGTTTTAAGTTGTCGACAACAAAGTAGTTTTCCTCAGTTTTCGAAAAGCGAAACTGCTTAGTTCTCGACAACAAATAGTTGTCTATAACTATGTTTTTGACCGTTTTTCCAGTGGTGGGAATAAATAGTTTAGTTGTCGACAATTATCTTATTTAATCGTATCTGCATAGTCAGTGGTTTTGTCTACAATCTATAAAAATGGTACAAGAGGGTCTGAATGGGGGGGTCCAAATGTCGGTTGTCGGTTAAAATTTCGTTACTTTGTCGGTTGTCGGTTAAAATTTTTGACCTTTGTCGGTTGTCGGTAAATCTCAATTAATAATTAAAAATGCAAGTTAATTATTCACATTTATTATGTCATTTGCGCAGTTTTAAGACTTTAAATTCTAGACGAAGTGTAAAACTTGTAATAATACATTAGATTGTGGAATTTCATACCCCAAACCACCAAATCATTTTCAAAAAAATCTTTTAAAAAGAAAACTACTAAAATTTTTGACAAAGAATAAAACCTACGAGGAGCCTGAAAAGTTAATTCGTTCTTTTTCTTGATCCGGGGATATTCACTGAAGTCGTAAGCCAAGGGACGGTCAGGGTCAGAAGCATGGGATATTCACTGAGGTCGAAAGCCAAGGGACGGTCCGGGTCAGACGCCAAATATATTCACTGAAGTCGTAAGCCAAGGGACGGTCCGGGTCAGAAGCCAGGGATATTCACTGAGGTCGTAAGCCAAGGGACGGTCCAGGTTAGAAGCCGGTGATATCCACTGAAGTCGTAAAGCAAGGGACGGTCAGGGTCAGAAGCCGGGGATATCCACTGGTCGTAAGCCAAGGGACGGTCCGGCTCAGAAGCCGGGGATATTCACTGAAGTCGTAAGCGAAGGGACGGTCCAGGTCAGAAGCCGGGGATATCCACTGAAGTCGTAAGCCAAGGGACGGTCTGGGTCAGAAGCCAGGGATATTCACTGAAGTCGTAAGCCAAGGGACGGTCCGGGTCAGAAGCCGGGGATATCCACTGAAATCGTAAGCCAAGGGACGGCCCGGGTCAGAAGCCAGGGATATTCACTGAAGTCGTAAGCCAAGGGACGGTCCGGGTCAGAAGCCGGGGATATTCACTGAAGTCATAAGCCAAGGGACGGTCCTGGTCAGAAGCTGGGGATATTCACTGAGGTCGTAAGCCAAGGGATGGTCCGGGTCAGAAGCCGGGGATATCCACTGAAGTCGTAAGCCAAGGGACGGTCAGGGTCAGAAGCCAGGGATATTCACTGAAGTCGTAAGCCAAGGGATGGTCAGGGTCAGAAGCCAGGGATATTCACTGAAGTCGTAAGCCAAGGGACGGTCAGGGTCAGAAGCCGGG
The DNA here is from genome assembly GCA_026546465.2 of Palythoa caribaeorum. NCBI lineage: Eukaryota > Metazoa > Cnidaria > Anthozoa > Zoantharia > Sphenopidae > Palythoa > Palythoa caribaeorum. The sequence goes on from JAOCNB020499355.1 coordinate 14,548, forward strand.
GATGTTCACTGAAGTCGTAAGCCAAGGAACGGTCAGGGTCAGAAGCCGGGGATATCCACTGAAGTCGTAAGCCAAGGGACGGTCAGGGTCAGAAGCCGGGGATATTCACTGAAGTCGTAAGCCAAGGGACGGT
>JAOCNB020499983.1:0-14668 GCA_026546465.2 Palythoa caribaeorum
CCTCCCCTTTCTCCCCAAGGGCATAGCATTGAAATTTGCATTAGCTCCTGTTTATTTGTTGACCAAAATGTTAGTTTTATCTAACTTATCTGACACTTTAAATGATTGCAGTCTCTTATATCTGTTCCCTCAGACACTGAAATATAGTTTTAGCCACATTATTGCTTCGTGCGCAGGTCATTTTGCCTTGACAGTGGCATTATCTCTTACAACAACACAAGCTCTTGACATTGAGCAGTACTTAGCAATGAGAAGTAAAGGTGTTGGCTTTTACAAGCACTGGTGCACCTAACGGGTAACATATGTTGATGGTTACAAAAGCTTAAATTTGTGCTAATTTGTGCTAATACATGCTAACATAAGTGTAAGGTACTCGAGAATATCCACATTGTTTTAAAAGCCCGGATATACAGAAAAAACTTTGAAGTTTCTCATTTAACGGATAAATATGTTGCCATGAGGGTTAGCAACTCCTTTGACATGATTTTGGTTGGAAGTACCACACGGGTCGTGAACTGGGTATTTCTCATGGACTTTATTTCCTTCAAAGTAGTAGTATTGTTTGTTTTCTGCAGATGAGATCAAACTTGGCCCGTACGCGTCTGAAGCCCTAAATCCATCTGGACCGGGCTTGTGTGTACAAGAAGGGGCTACACGTCTCACAATGTGACAGGCAATGTTACCAGTTTTAAACGTCACAAGACTACCACCAGCAGGTTTGCAGGAAAGCCAATTGTTGATGTTTGATTTTATCAGGAATTCCTTTCCCACGTTTTTCCAAAGTGAGAAGTTCATTGCCTGGTAATCAGTCTCATTCAAAGGTATCGTGTTGGATATCTTGACACCTGTTCCAGATACTGGCCAGGAAGGGATAGGGGTGACAGCGTTCGCGCGATTACCAAAATCTGAATACTTCGTAAAAGTGTAACTCCAGACTAGTACCCAGCCTCCCCCATCTGTGACCATATCACAGTAAACTTTAACAGCAGAACTATCCAGGGTGATCCAATACTCGCCGCTAGAGTTGGTAGAGATTTTTTGTTTTATGTTTTTGCATGACAGCCCCGGTGATCCACGAGATCCTTTTTCAGAGAAAACAGACTTAACTTTAATGTCAAAAAAATATCAACGGAAAGCAGAAGCATGTAACAACAGCTCTTATGTTTTTCAGTCTTTACTGAATATAAAATAAATTTATTTATTTATTCATTTATAAATTTATTTATTATTATTTTTATTATTTTCGTTTCTCGTTTTTGTCTTTTTCTTGAATGATATATATTTGTAGCAGCCATCCATGCTTCTATCCCTTGTACAATGAATAATTATTTGTTAATTTACATGAGGCGGACCATCTTGTATAAGCCTTGCGGTTTCCTATGGTCCACCTCGCCATTAGCATAAACAACTTTGTAAATAACTTTATTATTTTGGTGGCATAATAATAAACTGAACTGAAAACTGAAACTGACTAGATACTTTGTTTAGAATGTGTCAAGTTTTTTACATATTAATATATCTGTCAGTAGTATTTACCAAGCTTAACCGATATCCATTTTTGCGAGCTCTGATTTGCTCCCGTAACTCGCGATATCCACAGTGAGATCTCGATTTAACGAAGTGGCAGGGGACTGCCTGACTGGACAATTTTGTTGGTTATATAGAGAATTCAAAAAATTGAAAATATCGATATAACGAATTCGCATAAAAACAGTCAGTGAGTACGTTAAACATGGAGGACAGATAATAGTGGAAGTAGCTGGAAAACGAAGAAGCAAAGGAATTGGACTAGAACTCCCAGTAACGTACAGTTTTTTCCACAAGAAGCTTTCAAAAGTGTACAAGTTAATTGAACTTATAAAAGACAAGGAGGATAAACAGGGACCACGGAGGAAGTTTTTGATTGGGGGGGCCACTATAACGAGCGCCGAGTGCGCGAGTATTCTGGGGCTCCGGGGGCATGCTCCAACGGAAAATTTTGAACATTTGTGCTTCTAGAATCGCTAAAAATGAATTTACAATTGATAATCGTAAAAAAACGAGTCGATAAACGTTTATCCACCCCCCAAAGTTTACTGAAGTAATAAAAAAAATTACATTTTCAAATTTTCGGTCGACTACCTCACGAACTCGGAGTTGCACTTAAGGTCAGGGTACACCCGAACAAAAAGAATTGTTTTTAGCCTTAACCAGAGGGGGGTGGGGGGTATTGAAAAGTAACTATATCACTGGAACCAAAATAAAGGGAGCTGGACAAGGCATGACATCATCACAGATGATGGCACTTTCGATCTTTTGGAGGAGCTGACTTGCCACTCCAAGGGAGGACAGTTTTCGGACAAACTTCTCAGCTGGTACCGCCGGTCTAACCCTCCTTGGTGCTTTGAAGGAGAATGCAATGGTGATGCAACGCTAACAGTGATCGGAGAATCAGGTAGAACCCAACATGGACCTTGTATGATAGACGTCTCTGATATCCCCCTGACGGACAATGGCAAAGTCAATCTGGTGCCAATGCCCGAAGCGAGGGTGCATCCAAGTGGTTTTCCTTGCACTACGTTGTTGGAAAAAGGTGTTTGTGATGACTAGCTGGCACTGGGTACATGTTGTAAGAAGGAGGATTCCATTTGAATTAACTTTCCCAATGCCATGCCGACCAATGACTTTGTCCCAAGAGACGAAGTCACGTCCCACCCTGGCATTGAAGTCGCCCAGTAAAACGAGTTTGTCTGAGCGAGGGACGGTTTGTAGCAGTTTGTCAAGTTCTTCATAGAATTGTTATTTAGTCTTGTCAATGTAGGTCATGGTCGGGGCGTACGTACTGATTAAGGTGACATATCCAGCTTCTAGGTGAATGCAAAGCGTCATAAGACGTTCATTGACCCCATGGGGGACAGAGTCTAATAGGCTGACATACCAGTTGTTAATGGCAAAGCCTACTCCAGTATGTCTGGGTTCGTCCTTAGGTCGATCAGAACAGAAAAAGGTGTACCCGGAGCCACTTTCTATTAATTGAGAATTTTCCAGAAGTTGGTTTTCGCTGAGGGCTGCAATAGCTATAATATAGCATTGAAGTTCTTGAGCCACAATGGTTGTACGGCGTTGCAGATTTTTTGGATCATCCTGCAGCGTACGAACGTTCCATGCTGCTAAGTGAATTATTTTCTTATTGTTTCTACCGCAGAGTTGGATGTCCAGACCGTTGCGGCCAACGGCCAAGTCGAATGGAACAAGTTTTTTTAGGGGACCTTTTATACCACTCTCTTCAAAATGGAGAAGGCAGTGCTATCCCTAAATAGGCTGCCTTGTTGTCCTGGCAGGATTCCCTGAGCAACCATCACACCAGGGACACCAACGTGTGGACCCGCGACTAGAGGCTTCCAGGAGCATCCTTTCCCAGCCTCCGTCAACCCTTGTCCCTCACCACAGGACTTGCATGAGGTGGAGTACGCTGGACAAAAATGGTAGGGAACCAAAAACCTGCACAGTGGGTGATTTAGGTGGCGATGGGGCGTGTAATCGCAACGACACCCTCTCTTCCTGACAATCAGCTATGGGTGCAGGTTCGGCAGCCGAACGTGCACCCAGTAAGTGAAAGCGCAGCAGCTGGCCAGTTACCTCATCCAGAGGGCTGCCCTCACAGTAGCTTGCGTTTACTGGGACTTGATTTCGGAGTTTTCCGCCTCCTAGCCTTTCCCGGACAGGGTATAGCCGCAAGGCAGCGGAGGTTTGCAGTCAGGGTTTTCCTTCACCTAGGTGGAGTGCCAACCAAGACTAACGAGCTCCATCTACCCTGGGAATATACCGTCCCTTACTCGGTCCCTGGCATAACTCTTTGTGTGAGACAGGTGCACCACGTGAGGGTAGTGATGAGTGGTTAATCACGTGACACATGCCACCATCTTAGTGTTTTGCTTTAGCAAGCGCTCGGGTGCCATTAAATGCTCTGGGTTTTTTGACAAACTTTGCTATTTTCTGCAATATTTCGACCATTTGCGGGTGCCGGAGCTCATCATAAAGGGTGTAGAAGGCTTAAACCTCGTCAGTGAAGTTTTCATTAACACTGAATGTGACAGATGTTGATTTTGCCTAACGGCTAACAGCAGTTCTGCCCGTTCATGGACAAGGTTCCCTGGAGAAGGTTTCGAGTCGCATCAGATCACATTCTTAATTTTTGGAAGTTCCATTGATGAATAAAAACAATTTGCTGCATATTTTTTCAAAATTTAGACCTTCTCTCAGACATATATAAAATCTACCTTAATACATGAAATTTTTGCGACGTAAAATTTTCGCGACATGAAATTTTTTAGATTTTCCAAACTGGGTAGTGGAATATATGAAATTTTCGCGATTTCAATGAATTTTTAGATATCAATACATGAAATTTTTGCGAGTTCGTACAAATCGTAATCACCTTTGAAATTAACACGACGTAGCTGTCATGCTCGGATTCTTTTAAATTTTAATGCTTTTTTTTTACACCATGCATGAAACTGTAAACAAATGTAATTAGTTTGAGCAGCTACTATAGTCAACTTCAGACCTCGTTACATGGAGCTAGCAAGTTGTCCCGGCTTGCCGAGATGGGAAACTTATCAAGCCGGGATAGCCCGCTTACATTTTAAACTAAAAGACAAAATACAATAGAGTCGGGAAATTCGGCATGCCGAGAGATCCCGGCTCGCCGGGACAACTTGCTCCATGTAAAGAGAGTCTCGATTTATTTAATACCACAAGAAAGTAAAGATAAATATGATTAGACGTCATTGAATTCATTTTGTGACCTTAATTTTTAACATTACACGTATATAATTGCATCAAGATTTTACACATGTCGCAATTATACAAAGCAAAGGTTTTTGTCACATCATATGCTAAATTCGTTTTGTTTGTTAGGTGAAGACATCATACACAGAACAAACAAACTGGATGTAGAAAAAAGTGATGCTTCATTTACATACCATATGTTAATTTCGTGATGAGAAAATTTCTCAAACAATCCAGAGTCAGGAAGAACTTTGAAATTGTGAAAGTCTAAGATGTATTAATCATCGTCATAAGTACATACTGGAAAACTATTTACCTTATGCAGTTACAAGGTGCAGAACAAAAGTCGCTGCGAAGAGAGTTTCGGTGCTGCCTTATTACGTAAAATTTTCGCGACATGAAATTTTCGCGTCATGTAACTTTCGCGTTTTCAAATCTCGTCGCGAAAAACGCGAAAATAACTTTTCGCGAAAATTTCACGTTATAAGGTATAGCACCAAATGTCTCTTCGCAGCAATTTTTGAACTGCACCTTATCAAGTTGTATACGGTAATAATAGTTTTCTAGTGTGTACTTGCTCACGGTGATTAATACATTTTAGACGTTCAAAATTTCAAATTTCGTTGAGGTTGTTCTTCCTGACTCTGTGGATCTTTTGAGAAATTTCCTCCTCACGAAATTAACATATGATATGTAAATGAAGCATCATTTTTTTTTCTAAACCCAGCTTGTTTGTTCTGTGTATGATGTCTTCATCTAACAAACAAAACCGATTTAACATGATGCGACGAAAACCTATATATAATTGCGGCAAGTGTAAAATTTTACCAATTATCGCCCACATACTTTTATAGTCTTCTTTGGGGAGGTTTACAAAAGTCCACTTCTATCGCTCAAATGATTTTTCATTTTCCCAGCTAGGTGTATTAAAAAGATTTACGACACCAGCTCTTAGGACTAAGTACTTGTGCTCTAGAATCAGCTTAATTCTTCAGATGTGTTTTTAAAATTTATTTTTTTGATGGCTTACTTTACGAGGTAATAGACATTTTGGACTTTAACTTGCTTTTTGAAAATACAATCTTCGTGAGGTTCCATTGTTAGTTTGCATCTTCGTGAAATTTGATAGGAATGTTACTCGGCGCGTGAATGAATTGTTTATGAAAGAGTAGTGGAAATGAGCCAAGAAATCTTTCTCTGTCATAAGGCAAGTGCATTAATTTTACAGGAAACATTCAAAGAATTAGTTCTTTTAGTTAAATAGGATAAATGTAATCTCTTGAAAAAATCTAAATAAGAATAAAATCAACGAAAAACTTTTAGTTGAAGTAACATTACTGTGCAATTATTAATGGCAGTTGTTTTAAAAAAGGTTGGTTGGTCACTTCTGAACGGTTTCTGAATCATGCATGGACGATTCGTTATTTCTGCACTTAACGGGGCTTGGTTTGTGTGACAAGCTCCGATTGCAAGATAACAAGAATTGTACGAATATCAAAGAAGCTCTATGTTTGCCTGAACTAGGAAATAAGAGAAATTGTTTTGTCTGGATTTGCATTTATTAATTTTAGTTCTTGTGCTAGAGAAATGAAACAATGCAAAGAGGGTTTTTTGTGTGGTTTCGTCACTTTACGATTTATATTAACTAAACAAAATCAATTTTGTTTCCTTCTTCTTAGCCGAGTTGCTTTATATGTTTTAAAAACTAGAAAACTTTGTCACATCTACTTTTGCTTTTCCTTCGTGTAAGTTCTTCCTTGACTTTGGTGCTCTGTAAGTTGTAATAGAGTAAATTGAAAATTTCTGGGAGCTTTTTGTATATAAACGAAAGCATTCTCGTAATTTTACGATAGACAATGAAGTATATGAATATATTACGTATAAAGCTATAATTTTTAATGTTAGTATAAGGCGAGAAAAAACCCAATTATCGACAGGATTTAACTATTCGTACTGCTTCTAGAACCACTACAAAGAACTGTCTATTTTGTGTTTGAATTGCGATTAATTAGTATTTCAGTATTTATTTAAATTTTAGATATTTATTAAATTTAATTCCAACCTATTGCTTTTTCTTCGCGGTTTGTGCTGAAATTAGAATCCGCGGTGGATCTGTGCTAGAGAGGAATGTATGGATAAAAGAAAAAAACAATTTTCGGCGTCTTCAAAGGAATACTTAACCCACCCACTTTTCTCTTTAATAAATTGTACTCTCGTACGTTTGGCTACACGAGATTGCCAATTAATTCTAATGAACCGAATAATTGAACCTTGGACATTATCAATGAAATTTCGTCTTCGCGACAAACAAAACGAAGCAATTTTAATGCCATCAGAACACAAAGGCGAGAGGAAAAACCAATACTAGCCTTGTAAAGTACGCTTTTGAAGAATTATTTATTGCTTTTTTTGGTCAAATCATATTCTAAAACATATGTGTGTTTTCATACAATATTTCATTATTCTGTCACAATTTTTTGTAATAGATCTTTTCAATAATTTAGTGCAATTTCTTCTAAACCCTTGAGACTTACAACTCATTATTTTTTAGCCCAAGTTTAGCCCATCAACTCACGGAAAAGTTACCCTGCACCAAAACGCGTATTTCAACTATAGAAGTTGTTTTTATGAATATCGAGTCGCTTTAACTCACTATTTGATCAATTTTCAAAGCAAACGTGATCTCCGTCGATTCCTGAAGTGACAATTTGATGGTTTGAGTTTGACAGTAACTAAAATAGTCGTCATTTAACAAGAGTAATCTGAAAGATGTTCAGATTTGGCGGTTTTGCTTTCAAAATCCGAAATTCTTCGGTTAACATACAATTTCGCCGTGTGAGAAAATTTTGCTTCAATTAGAACTCGACGCACCTGCCCAATTAACACAAGCAAGAAATTCTGTTTATGATAATGAATCTTTTATTCAAGAGAACAATGAATTCATCCACTTCCTGGAAGGCAAAGAATATTCTTAATGGCCCGCGATATGAGGTCTAGTGGGAAAAAATGAAAATTGCGCATCAAGAACTTGAGTTCGATAAAAAAAATTTCTTTCTGTGTACATGTTGTTGGTTTTTATCGACAAATAGTACCCTAACATGGCCGCAGTTACGCGGTCCACTTGGCGAAGTTGTGCTCCATTAACAGACCGAGTAAATGAATGAAACGTCCTTATGATAACTATCTACGGTTTGCGAGTCTTGATTAAACATTCGGCTCTTCTCACATCCGCTCACATATTGAGAACATGGAGAAGAAATGGATTCTTTGCCTGAACAATAGCACATCCTAAATTGTGTATACAATGAAATCGAATTAACTGGCCAATCGAATTGTTTGCAGATCTGTAATTAGAACTAGCATTAATGATGATTGGTGAATTGTGCGTGGCACGTGTCCCCATTTGATCGACACACTCGGAAACTGTCATATACACAAGCCACAAGCAGGAATTGAAAAAATATACACTAGACATTTCGAACGCGCGAATAACCACATTTACAAGAACATCTCTAATGAAGTAGAAAGTGACAAAGAATTTGCTATATGGTCGCAATTGATTACGGCCCACGAATTCCAAAGTTTAAATTCAGAGTTGTTTTCCACTCAAGATATTAAAACTATCACCTTTTTTTGTGGTCATGTTTTATCATTCGCGATTTCTTTCATTCTAGATAAAAGAGGATTTCTTTCTAAAATGAAATATTCTTATTAGAGGATACAGCGAGACACAATGTAAGAGAACTCGCAGTCCCAGCAATTTACAAACTAATTTTAGCTTTTTCGATGTGAATTTGCAGGTATTTTCCACCAGTCGCTACTGATAAATTATTGATTGTTGTCGAGTTTGCCGCATATCAAGTCGAGCTTTTTTCGCGCAGAATTTTTTACTTCATTGTTTGGGGTAACGCTTAATATTTTAATTCTCTGCGCGATTTTTTTAGTCAGACAATAGTTTTGTTTTAGGATAGTTCATTTAACATTTAAATACACCAGAACATCTGATCGCAACTTTAGATTCTCAACATTAGTTCCGCTAAAATAATTGCCCCGGCGCGCTCAGGAGAAAACAGCGTTATCTATAAGTATTTCCAGTAAACCATTGAAGCTATTTAAAAGAAAAAAACTCGATGTAGGAGAATAATTTATTTTCTATGGATTTTGCTACAAAAACATTGTATTTCAAAGTATTTATAATCAGAAGAAGACGCCGTGAATTGTGTCTCTTCTAAACTGCAGGTACATTTGTAGCATGTGATTATAAATTCTACTTTTCATATAAATCTTTGGTTCTAATATATATGTATTTATATATATAGATAGATATAGATAGATCTATATATATATATATATTCTTTAGTTTGATGAGATTGCTTTTTTGTCTTTAAAATTTTAAGCCCTAATTATTCTCATTCAAATGCAGAGAAAATTGGGCTATGTCGCATTGAACCGACGCTCGGGTGAATATGACTCTCAACGAGTCAAATTTCGGAAAATCCTCATTCGAATCTAAATTGAATATTTCTTCCTGTAAAACCTCTAGGTTCTCGCAAAGATCTTTATCAATTTTTGTGGGTTTGATCTTCTTTGTTCCTTGAGGTTTACTCCATGTACGCAACACTTTCCAATTGTGTTGCTTCTTAGGTAGTTCCTGCTCGTGAGAAAATTTCCTCGTCTTGCAAGTCATTACCACTCAAAATGAGCTTGCTTGTGAATTCGTTGATCGTATGCTTGAGTCTGAACATTGATAAACGTTTTTTGTGAACTCAACCTCGCGTTTCTGTACAGAAGTAAAACGACTGACATTAGGTCGTAAAAATGACAATAACTCTTAAAGTAAATGTAAAACTGACAACACTGGTATTTTGCTCTCGAGTCGCTTGCCGTAAAAGAAAATATTTTGGGCGTTACCATTAATTCATTCGCAAAATTCTACTATTCAATGCAATTCGTTCACTCTATTTATTGAATGTTTTTCCACTTACTTCATGACTCGAACAAGAAAATCAATGAACCTTGATATGGTTGTACAGAGCGAGAAAACATATAATTTTCACCTGCAATTTGATATTCAATAAAAGTTATTATGTGAGATATTTTAATAAAAAAAACTGTTAAAGAAGATGAAACAGAATAAATTGCTACCATTTCGTTCCTTGGTGATTCTAAACCATCTAAAATTATCTTTAAAGCTTGGAGATGAACTGAAAATAAAGCTTGAGAATTAGAAGGCCATCGTATGAAACAGAATTTTTCAAATAGCCTGAAAACGATAAACGCTTTCTATTCATCTCTTTTGAAATTACAAAATCCAGTTGTAAGAAAAAGAATTATTGAACTCAACTCAAATATGCTTTACTTATAAGAAGTAAGTTTGCGAAGTACGGCAAACATTTGTACAAAGTACAATCGAATCGAGCGGGTTTATGTAATTTATTTTTGCTATCGTGCACACAACTTCACTCACTGTCAAAATGGCGATGACCGCAAGTCGTTTACAATATGGCGCGAAAACTCAATACTTACAAAGTCGCCCGGTATCCAATTTGTATTACTGACAGCTGTTTCTTGCTCCTGATCGCTGTTCCTGGGCAGCTTGCTCGTCTGGGTCAGTAACTGTTGCAGATGTCTTATATATTCAATAGCACTGCGTAATGTCTTCACTTTAGAAAGTTTTTTGTTTTTTGGATCCGTCGGGACGTGTTTTCGTAAACGAGTGAAGCCATCGTTTACCAGTTTAACTCGTTTTCGTTCTCTAGCATTCCTCCTCGCTACGACAGCAGGTTCTTTTTGTTTAGCGCTAGTGTTTGCTCGTCGCCTTCGTGTGCCGAGAACTGGTGGAAGTAGTTGAAGTTTTCCACGATTGCTGGCAACCTCCGAGTTTTCAGTATCTTCATCCACATGTGGGTAGCAAATAGTGGTTGTTGTAGGGATTGAAAAAGCTGAAGACTTTGGGATTTCCTTGATGGTAGACATTCCGGGCAGATTCGATTTTTTCCCTTGCTGTGGTCCAAACTAGTCTTGACCTATTACTGTTTTTGGGGCAGGCGTTTTAAGGCAATATATAGTGGCTAACCTTGACGAAAAACCGCTGCCTTGTTTGTTGTGCTAATTCCTGGCTTGTTTTGATGAGTTTTGGAGTGTCAAAAAGCTTGAATCCTGATTGGCTCAGACTACACAATAACTGCCAGTACAAGTGGTGGGAGAAACTGCGAATAGACCTCAACCAGCAAATTTTAATAAATAACTATCCCAGCTTGATCTTTTTTTAAAAAAACAATTTCCTTTTTGACGCACGGTCGCTGAATAACGAACATCGTTCGCATCTTGGGGATTTCTCATCTAAATTTTGTCACTTCATTTATAGACTTTTAGAATGTCTTCTGTCTACAAACACTTTATTTTTGATTAAGCAGTTTTCCGACTCTTTTTACAATTTCTGCATGATAATTGACAGCAAGCGTTTGGTTTTATTTTAGAACTTCGTGGGACAAAACAAGAAGGAAATCTCAAAACATAGCTACAAGAGGTATTGGCTTTGTGCGATGAAGCCAGATCGAAGATCAGCGACAGTTTCTGACAGCCTTTTCTCGCACTTAAATTGTTCTAGCTTCTACAACACAAATTTTAAAACAACACAACACAAACTGTATAAAGCTAAAGTCGGTGAAGTTTAATATCGAATCTTCGATATTGATATAATGAACCGAATGCAAATTTCACGAATACGAAAAGGTTTCAACGCGCAACGGCTGGGAATTGCTTTCACGGCGGTTTGTTCCCAATTTTTCAAAAAATTTGTATATCTGTGTTGGAAACTTTAGCTTTCGAAAACAGGAATGTTTCAATGGTTTGTTTTTCGAGTGAAGTTGACAGTATTTTAGTCTCTCTTCCTCTCTCTAGCTTCGTTGTCTCTTGAGCGTTATGAAGTTTATTATGACCGACATCTGTTTAGCTCTGATTACCACACGTGCGATGTATAATTCATTAAGCTAACGCCAAAAGAAAAACTCGGAAAATCTCTACGCATGTGCGGTTTTTTAATTGGTCACACCTGCTGAACACAGCAACGTCAAGTGTAAAACTGCAATTACTGCACAAATTTTGGACTTCTGTCGAGCGCTTTCAAAGTTTGGGGAACTTGGAAGGGAGAAACGAACTTGAAAGGAGTGCTTCTGCCACGCGCAGTTTTACGTTCATATATCTTAAGTGTTGTCTTTGTTTCAGAAGGCTTTTATCTATCGCCATTGAAACAGAAAACAAAACTAATTGTTTTCATTGTTGTAAAGAATACTTTCCGAGCTGGAATAGACGAGGCCATAAAACTAGTAATCACTTCTTTTTGTTTTGTCAGTTTGTCATTTTAATCTTTACCAGCAAATTTGGATTTTCATGTTTTTTTTTATTCGTGCGCCACGCCTCCAACGTGAACTTCGTGGAATTTTGTGAGTTTTTGAGCCATTCGGAAAACTTCTATGCGATTAGTAGAAAATGAAATTCAGCAGTTTTGACTTTGTTAAGATTTTGTTATGTAGTTTCTTTCCTCAAAAATCATTGCGAGGGTTTTGTTATTAGCACAGATTATGTCGATCCGCGAAAAAGCCGCATGCAATCAGCAGAAAGAAAATTCTGCTCTGGGCTCGTTAGAGTCCTTGTTATCCGGCAGTAATCCGATTCGGAGTGGCAGCGTGTTTATTTTTGCGTTTATGATAATGAGGATGCGCCGCCAGGCTGATCACTTAATCTTTTGATCTGTAACTTACATATAAATAATTTAATATTTCTTTATTTAACGTCGGGCGCAATTCCTCCACACACAAATTCTTAAAAGCACGCCGTCGCGCTTTTTTCAAATAAAAGATAGTACTTGTTTGTTGGCTATATGATAAACTGAATGTTAACTAAAACAACAAAAAAGGCTCTTATTATAACAGAAACCCTGCATGACTATCATTTTCTTAGATTTATTATTGGGCAATTCAGATAAAAACGCATAGTTTGAATGCGCGCTTATTTTTAAAAGAACCAGTAAATGTTTGCTTATTATTCCTAAATTTTTTACATCTTCAGCCTCAATTTGTTCTCGAAAATGCCTCGCATCACACATGTATTGCACGACTCGCTCAGTTTAGAGTAGAACTAACACTATTTAATTGTTCAAATTAAACTACAATATAGGCTCTTTGGGACTCAGATTTAATACAATGAATCTTTTTATGTTGTATCGCTAAGTAAAGTTGGGAGTTTCAGACAATTTTCTACAAGAAAACCTTAGTTATCGAGCCTCAGCCTGTGTTTGTTCTTTTCAAAATTTTTCTTAGATAGCAATTTGAGCCTCGTTCTTGTACTTGAAGAGTTGCTATTAAAAAATTGTACAATACACGTACAGCCAATCTATGATGATGCATGTATAATCACTTGATAGCTGGTTTTGAACTTCTCATCTTGATTTTTTTTACTTTTTGACAATCAATGGTGTTCGAGTGTTTTACTGTCATTAAAGAACTTACGTGGGAATAAAAACCAAGCGGACACCTGAAATTGTTTTTATTACGTTTCGTTTAAAAGAAAAAATAAAATTCGCGCCTTTTAGGACGATAATTTCCATTTGTTTTCTTAGCAGATGCCGTACATAGATTCATATATTTCTTTTCCCTGACACAACCAATCTATAAACATCTTAACTGGGGCGTTTTGCTGCAACCAGTATCCGAAACAAAATCGTCTGAACGAATTCAAATATAACTCTGCATTTATTTTTTTATCATTACAATTTCGCTTTTGAAAACTTGCGCTGGTATTGTTAGTTTTATAGTTCACTCTGGTGTTAAAATGATTCCATTTCTATGTTTACCGATTAAATTGTCTGTTCTTTGAAATAATTCTTAAACTCCACCCACTAGTTTTGACAAATCTGATGAATGGGCTGTATTGAGTTAGTCATTACACCTATTACAATGGGATTTCAAAGTTCCGATATTGCCGGCGCCTTTCTTTTTAAGCGGACCTCTTGAACAAAAACCTTTTGATCCAAACAGTGCAAAACAATAAACGCTTGCAACAAGCTTAAAATTTTTGTTTATAAAAAGTGATTACAAACTCTACTTGATAATCCTTCCTTTTCAATTCATATTTCAGTGAATGGCTCAACTATACCATATTATTTAAACGTTTACTAACATGGAAAGAAACAGCGAAATTGAATGGAAAATGTGTTTACAATGAAATAATTGCGGAGTACTTTTTCAAATGCTTCAGTTTCGCTGCCATTTTGTCTACAATAAACTGTATTTTATTGCAAGAAGTAACCAGATTTTTTAGTTTTTGGTTGAACGTTTTGAACAGTAAAGTAGTAAAATTATAATTCTTTCTTCTGCTGAATTTTCTGACATTTTAGTGAGTGTCACCAAACTTGCGAAAATTGCCACCTTTTGAGTTTCGTGATACAATTGACATTTCAGTCTAAATCTACGTTTGAGGGGACATCAGTCAGTCAAACACGTCATTTTGTCAAATTTCTAGATATTGGCACATGTCCTATATCTCAGCGGAGTTCACGCTTTTTTTATAAGAACCAGTAAATTTTGCCGAGGTTCATTGTTCTTAATTTTTGGCGATTTCAGCCTCAATTTTTTTCTTAATTTGTTCTTATTTCGGTGAGCGGCTTTTATTGGAGAAAAGCAAAATAAGCAAGGTATTGGAAAATGAACGCCTTGCACCACACATGTATTGTACGGCTGAATTTAGAGACGAACTACCTTCATTGTTTGTCGAGCAGTCTTTACAGTGAATCCTTCTATGTTTTATACTGTAACTTTAAATTTTAGTCAATTTTTTACCACAAAAACTTTCCTAGTTATCAAGCCTCAGCCTGAGCTTGTTCTTAAATTGTTCTTAA
>JAOCNB020500580.1:0-14664 GCA_026546465.2 Palythoa caribaeorum
CTGGACGATCTTGATTGGACGAAAAACAATAGCTGCTGTCAGATTTCGGCTGGAGTTTCGATCATGCGCAGAACCGTTACTATGCCCCTTTAAGATGTAAATGGATAGATAATAGACTAACGAGACATGAAACCTTGAACAAAAGATCATTCCGTGGTTATGCTCCAAATATGAAACAAAGCAGCCCTGTGAAATTTGCCAAAATTGGCCGTTTTTATACTAGTAGAAGGATTATACCTTTAGACGAATTTGGGCAAACATTTGTACTTGTACTTCGTCCGGTCTCCGGTATAAAGACGGACGCAAGAGGTATAATCCGTCCAGACGAACTATCTTGCGTAGTGCGTCGTTCAAGACGTCGTTCGATACGTCTTGTACCCATCTACAGGTGCATGACCAGACGAACTACAAATGCTTGCCCAAGTTCGTCTAAATGTATAATCCTTCCTCTAGTATAAAAACGACCATTTGTAGCCTTTCAACAATTTAAAACTATGGCTGGACTAGGGTAGGCAAAAAATTATCTCGCATAATTATACTCTAGAGTTCTTCTTTTTATCATTACTAATTATTCAATTCATATCTCCTAAACATCTCAAACCTTTTTCAAAAAGTAATCCTTGATTGTCGGGCAGTCAGGAGGCAGCTTTAGCACGACATCTCTCAACAGCCAGATAAAGAAAGGAAACGTCTTGTGGAAATTTTCTTCATCTCTTGCCATTTTTGTTTTCCCCGCTTGGAACTGAATACGCTGGGAAAGCTTCAGAATAAAGCTGATGAATTGTCAAGGATATGATTGACTCTTTATCTATATTTTACAAGTGTAATACAATCACTTTTTTTATGTTTCTCTCGGTAAGGAGAGTGGGCATATTCAATATAGAATAGGGTCAGACACAGATTATATGTTATTCGAATATGAGACATGATTTAGCTTTCAACTTTCTTTGAACGCAGTGCGGTACAAAGTCTGGGGGGAAGGGAAGAGGAGCGGGTGGGAGAGTATGATGGAAAACGCCCAAACGTGAGATTTAAAAGTGAATGTCCCGTTTTATAAACGAACTCGAACGAGTGCACAGCTGGTTTGTGCCCTCGGGAGAGTTTTAAATTAAACCCTTCGAAATGCTTATTACAACATATTCGGGGAAAATATTTTGGGAGAAATTGTGCAGCCCTTTATTCTCCCCCTCCTTGTCCTCGGCTCCCTACGGTACTTGGTAAAACACTTTGCCTGTTTGCGGCAGGAAGTAAATCTTAGTTCAGCCAGTTTAATTAAGGTCTAACTAAAGTTTTATGCCAATTTAGTTAACTCTTCTCTTGTAAAACCCAGTTTCAGACAAATAAAGAATGTTTTAACTTTTGAACCATTGGTTAAAATCCTATAAAGTGTCCATTTATTTTGTTTGTCTTGAAGAGTAGAAATTATTGGTGTTATTCATTCTAACTTTTGAACCAGTTGATGAAACCCTATAAAGTGACCATTCATTTTGTTTGTCTTGAAATGTACATTCAGAAAATGTCTTCTGTATTACGAAATTCAGAAATTGGCAATTTTCGCAAATTTGATAACAATCGGAATCTATAAAATTCAACAGAAAAAGGTTAACATAGGCATAAATAATAACAAAGCTCTTGATAAAAACTTCACGTTTATGGATACTCTAGTGAATCCAAATCCGTCCTTGTCGGAACGCCAGCTGAGTTGTATATCATGACAGACGCCAACAACACGGTGAGAGTGAAGACTCGATGGTCGTCAGTTTTTTTAGCAAACACGGCGTCGATTCCTTCAGAGTCCAGCAGCACCACTGTGATTTCTTGTCCATTCCTGTCAGTAAACTTCTTTGGTACCACCCACATCCATATACCCATGGTCTCAGGGTCAAGTAGATGACCCAAAGGAAACACCTCCCCCTGATCAAATGCTTTACTCAGGATGTAGGACTTGCCCTTGCGACATGGGCCCGCGATCGTCACCACACATACGGGACCTTTGATGCCACGAAGCTGTTGTAGCGCAGTTGAAACCGATTTGAGCTTTTGCCGTTCAGCATTTGAGGTTTTAGAATATTTACCGGTTTGTGGATCCCACTGACAGTTATCGGGCAGACACAGGGGAATCGCTATTTTCGAGTTAGACATGCTGCTTGATTGGACAGGCTAATTGCCAACCTTAATAGGAAATGGAAATAGATTTGTATTGTAAGCAAAAGATATATAAAAAAAGCCCTAAAATCTGGTAGTGCACTAGTAGACGCAGCGGAGCGCTTTGGAAGGTTGATGAAGGGGTGCTCAAAGAACATCAAATTGATTGCATACCTCTATTTAATTTTACAAGTGTCCTCTACATGAATGTTGGCACAAGTTAGCAAACTTCTTTGAAGTAAAATATATCTTTGGCGTGGGCAAAATTGTTTCCCGTTTTCTTTCAAAAAATAGTTCTACAACAAGAACATGTCATTTGAAAAGGTTAACCAATGTTAAAGAAATTTTATTGTTGTTTGTTTTTGGTAAAGAGTCAGAACCAGAGAGTCGCACTCGCTAGGCTTTGCTGAGGTACTCAGGATCTTTTATTACGGCCCCAGCTTCATTGATCGATTTTATGATACTGATGAACAACCGACTATCGTTTTCTCTTCTTTTAAAATTCTTTATCACTTCATCTGATTTTACTTTCTATCTTTATCGCTCTATCTAAGTCCTGTGTACTTGCCCTTTTATGTTTTTAAGTATAAGAATCGTAATGTATTAAATATGAAAAAATAAATTCATGCTATTAAAGACAGGGAGAACTCGGTAAAAAAATCCGAGCCCCAGATGGGATTTGAACCCACGACCCTCCGTGTTCTAGTCGGATGCCCCAACCACTGAGCTACTGGAGACTCTATCGTGAGCAAGGGTCAATCCCATCTGGGGCTCGGATTTTTTTCCGAGTTCTCCTTGTTTTTGATATCATGAATCGTAATGCTTCTTAAAATAGTTTGTAGACACTGTTGACAAGTAATTGTTCTTAAATCATAGAAAAATATCTTCTGAAATACAAGAAAGAAAAAATATAATTTTTATGTCGGGAGAAAGCTGGTTTCCTAAGGAACACATTCATCTCAATTTTAAATTTTGTTTCGTAGTTGGAACACTAACGACTATAAAACAAAAAGGAACAACTCACAAAATCAATTAAGGTTTTTCACTGTCTAGTAGTTACATTTCTAAAGGCAGAAAAACAACAAGTGTGTCTATTTGACAAAGAGAAACTTTTCACAAATTAAGGTGGCAGTACTTTGTGTATCAAGACCTGCCTGTTCCCGACTTTTTAGCAAAACAGAAATTTTGTCTTCGTGACATCAGAAATATCCCTCGCGCCATTTTGTGACAGCAAGTGCCCTGGCTGATTTGGTTACTTAACACCAATTTTGCCAATCATTTTTTATAACAACAACATCGAGTTATTTATTGGTACCTTGAAAATTTTAAATTGTTAACATCAGTGTTTGTCCAATATACTGTAATAATAGTGGAAGAAAAGCATTTTTATAAAATTTTTATAAAAATGTTTTTAAAATTTTCTATGTAGTCACAACTGATTTTAATTAAGTTTTGTCCTTCATTGAAATGATATAATAGAAGGTAAATATTTTTCCATTAAAAATTCTTCTCCGAAATCTAATTATAAATATTTATAATGTTTGCAATTTATTAATGTGCTATCTGAACTATTTGCATCCCCCTTACTTTGCCAAGAAAATCATTCGGGGGAGGGGTGGGGACTAGTTCTTTAGTACCCTGTTCTCGCCTTGCCCCCGAAGATAAGTAGTTTTTTTCCCGTGTGTAGAACAGTGCTTCGCTTGGGGTCTCGGGTACAAAAGACAATCCTTCCCCTTCCCCTCCCCCAACCGCACGACAACTTTACAGAGGGTATACCTGCAGTGTGAACAACTGCATTTTGAAGGCTGACCGCAGATTAACAAAATGATGGACTATGTAAAAAGAAAGGCCGACAACCGGTCTTGTTTTTAAACACATTTCAGGCCTGATCGCAGTATTATCATTAGCTACTGGCATTTTTGTTGTTTTGCTGTTACAAATATTGAATATGCAGCAGAAAATGCAGAATAAGTTTCTCTTCCGAGCCAGTCGATTGCGTAGGTCATGACATGCTGCCCCTTCGCTTTCAGTTCAATGAGCATGTTTATGTCGCCGTGTTTGTAATAATTATAATCCTTCACTCGGGTTAACACTCTTTGGCAATACATTATTTTCTTTCTTAATATTTCTGGAATTGTTCCTGAATTATTTCCCCGAGCAGATATTTTCTAAACATGTTAAGTGATGCAACGTTTATGAACGATTTCTTTGAGGCTACAATATGTTATAAACTTAATGTATATACCACACTGATGATTTTCAAATCAAATAAACTATTCTCATCAAAACTTGTTCTTGCTTTAAAACGAGCTACAGATATTGAATACGCGTTGTTCTGAAATTAAAACTGCTCAGTGTATATTCACTGAACTCCTAGCTCATGACGGTCTGAGAGTCGCTCAAATACGTTCCAATAAGACGTGACGATGTAACAACCAAAAATTTAAAATTTCCTAATGTATTTAAAATTTCCTAATGTTCAAAACTTAACTTACCTTGCCAATGTCTTTTTCGCTCGTTTCGAAATGTTCAGAAGCGAAATTTTGGCAGCTTAATTAAAACAAGACCTCGTCTTCGGGAAAATTCCCGGACACGCTCTTCTGATCAATCAGTTTCCGAGAATAGATTATTTTCGTTTCACGGAGCCACTGACAGTTTGATGTTTTAAGACAATGTGAAATTCTATATTCATTAATGTGAAGATATATATAGTTTTAACCTCACACTAAAAAGTGAAAGATTGCTCACTACAAAGTCTATTTCTTCAAGTAAGTGTAGTAACGATTATTTTAAGGAATTTATTGTTGCTGTGGTGGTAATTTACATTGCAAAACTAAACTGGTGTGTGCTCATTTGAAATCGCTAT
Organism: Palythoa caribaeorum; assembly: GCA_026546465.2. Lineage (NCBI taxonomy): Eukaryota > Metazoa > Cnidaria > Anthozoa > Zoantharia > Sphenopidae > Palythoa > Palythoa caribaeorum. Next base: position 5,012 of record JAOCNB020500580.1, read on the forward strand.
ACGTGCCTTTTCGTTCACACCAGTACGCTTAGCATTGTCATTAAAAACGCATTTGGAAAATTTGAAACTGGGTTGAAATGAAAATGATGTTTATCGTTATAGGAAGGAAAAGGATCGATCGATCCGGTTTCCAGGCAAACGAAACAGATACTTTTGAAAGCGTTCGAGTGTGAAAACCACTGAGGGAATTATATGATTGATTTTAAAGACATGATCCATCAAGCACTATTATAAAAGATTTTATTTAAATAGCTGTAAATGTGCTATCTGACACAGTAGCTTATTTTTGTGATTAAATTTTCATAATGTTCGATGTAAAAGTGACCTTTGCTGACTTTGATAAAACAACTCGTATCATTTATCTGCTTTGCATTTTAACTCTTGCAAATTTTCCCGGAATTCATAACATATTATTTTAGTTGCCAGCGAATTCTCAGAAATGACAATAAGCACAGTAAATTGTAATTGAATTAATGTAAAAGTTAACGAAAAGCTGCAAGGCTCGAAAGTGAAAATACTGAAGTGGGACTTTCCCGAAGATGTTATCAACATAAACTTTTACTTTCAGATTGCGATTTTTCTAACTTTCCGTTTCGCGGTGAAAAAGTTGCTCTGAACTACGGCTTCAGCATATATCTGAGGGCTGTTGAAAACAATAAGATAAACCATTGTATCTTGTCGACCACTGCACTGTAGATACAAAAGTTCGGTGACTGACTTTCGAAAGCGAAATATTTACAAAACACATGACAAACATAAACTTTCTTGCGCGACTCCCAAATTGCGCAAATTTTACCAATCCCAGTCAGAGGTAGGTACGAATTTTTTCTCCAATTCTTAGGGGTCTAACATTACAGAATATTACGAAACATGTTTTATTACTTCTCACTATGCAATAATTGATTTTTAGAACTTAACCTTCTTCAAAGTTGGGTGAGATAAATTATAAACAGCGAGCGAGGGGTGGTTTAAACTGAGGTCAACCACAGTTGAATTTAACATTTAAAGCGTTCGTGGCAAAACCGAGAGTTTTAACCGTTAAGTTTGCCTTAACGAGCTATCGTCCATACTTCACTCAAAAATGCATTCTCAACAATGTGACAAAGGTTTTAGCTGACTAATTTGTACTCTAAAAAGTTTAATTTCACTCTGCAGGGGTCGGTTGCCTAGAGGCCCTCAGGCCCACAGGCCAGGACAGCACCCGTTTCTGTGCTGATTCAGTGACCATATATATTAGAAGTTTCCAAAGACAAAAGAAAGTGAGGTGCTGCGAGCAGAATTCAATGAGCTAAATTAGAAGCCAGTGAGATAAAACTAAAAGGCATCTGAAAGCAACCCAGAGGAGACAACTAAAAGTTGGGCCGCTTTTGCTACAATTAAAACAATATCTACAAATATTTTGAAGCGTAGAATTAAATATTCAAAAAATTGTACTTTACCAGAGTCTTCAAATCTGAGTATTGTTTGTTTCTATGCGTGGCAATTTATTCGACTTCATCGCAGACTCGAAGTGGAAATTAATTCAGGCCCCGTTAATATGAACCCGGGAGGAAGGTTCACCTGGCTAGTTGAGTTAACTTTACCGAGCGTTTACATGTCAAAATGTAGCCCCTTCTAACGGAGTCAAAGGCAAGCCAACTCAGTCACGAGCTCTCTTATATAACTGTGTCAGTACATGAATAAGTAATATTTTGATTCTTACTTTTGTTAAATATTCTTATATCTTAAACACAAAACTGATTAGGTCTCTTTAGACTGTCGATGAAATAAGGGAAGCCTCGCATATCGATTTTGCCCACAAGAAACGTCAATTTTACGTTTCGCTCAAGACCCCGGCCCCCACCCCCCTTAAAAAAGTCAAAAATACTTATCGATCTTTTTGTGCTCTGAAAATGTTGATATTGTAAAAGTCTTTATGGTTAACAGAGAATACCTTCTACGACTTTATTTAAAAGGTCTTTGATGAAGTTTCCATCAAAGTCAGTTTTATCAGTAAATGCTTCAATAAAGATTTGATTCCGCTCAAACTTCAAGAGTCTTTAAATAAAAAAAAACAGTGATTGAATAACTTATAACCGAAAACAATAAGCGAAAAACCATAGAACACGGTCTGGAGAAAAAAGTTACATCAGCTGTCAGCGTTACAGCGAGCTCAACAGACACGAATGAGCTTGAGGCTGATATCATCGATTTCTTGGTTGTTGTGCCGGATACTCGATATTGTGCTTCATTCAAGATATCAACGACCACTTCCTTCCACAATTTTTGTCGCCAATTTCTTGCTTTTCCACCTGCTTTCCAATTGGACTATCATGTTGCTTTTCGATAACATCTGACTGACCGAAGAATTTAAGGCAACAGTTAGATTTTGCCGCAATAGTTTATTCTCGACTTAATTTTCTTCGATGAAAACAGCGCCCGCACATACTCTTTAAGACTTTATGTCTAATCATTGACCAAGTTGATCCGGGTAGGCGACCCAAAGTGTTTACATGGAAAAAAGTTTTGCCGGCTAGAAGGGTTACCTTACCTTCCAAAATGAGTGACCCACGTTTGTATTTCTCATGTAAACGGTTCACCTCGTGTTACAAAGAAAAGTCATGAAAAGTTAGCTCCCCCAGGGTGACTCGGCTGTCGGGGTGACCATTCTACCCGGGATAACCTTAACCATATAAACAGGACATTAGTAATATTATGTTATGTTATGCTTCGTTAGGCGAGCGGCGATCTTTGTATAAAAATAAAATTGAAAACACAGAAATTAAGGGGGATTGACAGTCAAAAACCCAATTTTCAGCAAAACTTAATTTTTTAAAAAGATTTTGCCAGAAACAGCTATCATATTTCAACTACCCACAACAAAACATGCCACAACACTGTTAGTTAACTCTTTTGTTACCATGGAAACAGACCCCGGTCCTATGATGTGTCTTAAAAAGGGCCTATCCTGGTCGCAAATATCTAGCCCCTAAAATAAGCTAAGTGGATATGGAAATAGTTCTTACAGATACTATTTATAAAGATCTATGAAATGACCTATTATTATGAAACTACTTTTTGTTCTTGCTGAGAAAAAAATCTTTGAACTTGAAATTTTTGAAAAAACTGAAATTTGTGCTCCAACGCTGATAGTGATTTGTGTGCTACACAAAATCAGTAAAACATAGTTCATTGCATATAAGATATTGCTTGCACCATTTCTAAGTTAAAAAGAAGTTAGTATTTTAAGAGTGTAGTTGGAGAGAAGTGCTACCGTGTGACCGTGGGCATAACTTATGCAGCCAACAAAACTAGTATGGCTAAATAAAAAATTCCTATATCCAAGTGTTCTCATCATTTCAAAATTTATTAGTTCTAAATATTTATAAGAGACGAAAATAGAAGAAACAAATAAGAAATGTGCCAAAAGTTTGACTTTAAATAAGGCGGATGTTCATTTAGTGCAAAATCGAGCAAGAACAAAATGCAAAAATTTCCTGAAATGTCGAGCTCTTTCAAGACTTATTCCACGTTTTAAGAGTTTTCATCAACAAACAAAACCTTATGAAACAGCTCTTCTCCTTTCTTAATATGCAATTCGTCTTCAAATACCTATCTTAAAAATTCAGGCTGCAACATACCATTCTGCTAGCGACTTTCCTGAAGCCTCCATCTTTCACAAATTTGCCCCATTGCATGACGGGAAAATCCTAATTTTTTCACGATTGACATTCTGCCTCCATCAAATTTTTAGTTTTTATTTAAGTTTCAGACCACGCTACCAATCTGCACATAAAAGTATTCTGATGCTTTTTTCATTTAGTCAAACTTGCAAAAATGCAGAGTACAGATGGTGAGACCAACTGGATTTGCTACAAGGGCCCCTTGTCCATGAATGACAAACTGTCAGACGATCGAAGCAAGTATATATACCAAACATTTTGTCAAATTCACAGTTCCAATATACAGTTCGAAGGTTTAAGCCTTCTGAGGCCTTTATGATGAGCTGAGGCACCCAGCAATGGTCACAAACACAAAAAATTGTGTCTTTTTTAATATTTTGACACTTAAAGTTGCTGTTTACTAAACTAATTAAATTATGGCGGGCATGACCACGTGATGGGCTTTAATGTGTCATTATTTATACATGCCATACCCAGTCTCGAATTATTAAGTGAATGGTGAAAATAGAGAGACTATTGTCATTGTCCGTGCCATTTTCCAAAACAAAAGATTATCTTGTTGCTATCTAAAATTGGACGATATAATTAGCGCTTTACAGAATTGTTTCTTAACCATTCCTTTGATAACATCTTCTTGTTTCTTATCAGTGTATTAGACAATTTTATTAATTAAGACGAATAAATTTTATTTTTATATGATTGGATTTTTTAGTAACTGGTCATGGAAAAAGCGATCCCTCTGTGTCTTCCGGGCAATTATTCTTGGGACGAACACTCACAGCACACTACCAAACACACTAACACGCGTGAGCAGCGGAGCACTCTGAGAGTCATAGATGCCGCTCGGCGCAAGCTTCGTTCTATCAAAGGTCCCGTATGTGTGGTGACGATTTCCGGCCCATGTCGCCATGGCAAGTCTTACATCCTGAGTAAAGCGTTCAACCAGGGGGAGGTGTTTCCTTTGGGTCATCTACTTGACCCTGAGACCATGGGTATATGGATGTGGGTGGTACCTGAGAAGTACACTGACAGGGACGGACAGGAATTCACAGTGGTGCTGCTGGACTCTGAAGGAATCGACGCAGTTTCAGCAGACAGTACAGATGATAATAAAATTTTTACCCTCAGTGTGTTGCTAGGATCTGTGTTGATTTACAACTCTACTGGAGTACCAACACGTACCGACCTTGAAGGGCTGGAGTATCCTTTTGACAGTGTCATAAATATTTTGAAATTACAGCGTCTCTCCTTACTTTCCTAACTCTGTTCTAAAGAGGAACTGCAAGGTACATTTTACTATTCAATTTAAAACACTTTCATTTAAACAAAGACTCAAAAAGCTGATCAACATCAAACTCTTTCTTGAATTGCTCACGACTCTCATCTTCTTGTCGAGGTTTTTCCACTTCAAAACCTTAACGTGTCTGTATCAGCACATTTTGTTCTTGCAGATGACTTTCACTCGATGCCTTTTTTCTCTATTAAATTGTAGATTAAGTAGAAGACGGCGGCGTGATTTGCGCAGTGGTAAGATTACTGCCTACCCGCCACAAGGTACCGGGTTCAAATACCGGTTCAGCCGAGCGTTTAGCATTTGTGTGATCTTTTTTCCGCCTAAGTTGACTCTTGAAGCTTTTCATCCTTACGAGGCCGGTAAAATGAGTACCAGCTTCTGCTGGGGGCTGGCCTGCGTTGGATTAGTGTCCCGTGCAGGGGGAATCAATGAACCATATCCGCCTAACGCTACAGGAACCGGAGATAAGCACCTGCTCCAAGAGGCCAATACTCTTACAAAAGGATTTAGCCTTAGATTTACTTAAGAGTACTGAATAAACATTTTTGTTGTTCTTGTTGTTATTATTTGCTAACAAAAATCTTAGGTTCATTGCTAAACTGACCCAGAGAATACAAATATGGACCACAAGCGAGGGAGCTAGGCGAGAGAGGCGATCTAATTTCTGCAAGACTTTTCCCTACTTCGTATGGCTTCTGAGAGACGTGCTGCTAGGAGTGCCATCTGATTGCCGCACAATAAAGGAATATTTCCTAAAACGGGTACGATATGCTAGCAATTGTCAGGAAGGTGTGTGTCTTTGTGCAATGGGGGGAAAGGCGGTGGATGGGGGTATTGGGGGTTCAAGGAAAGTGTAATTCGATTGGATTTAATTCAATATATAATATTAAAACCTGTAATTTATGTTATTATACTTCGGTAATGATTCACCAATCACATGTCTGCAGTCTGGTCCATTACCAACTTATTTTCATATTATAGGACAGCTAAATATTCGGCTGCTTGCATATGATCTGCATGTGGCATGTTTGACTCATCTCGCTCATTAGTCGAATCGCTTGTTGTTCACGTGATGAAAATTTATAGTCTCGTTTTCACTCGAAGTATTTAATACTACGACTTTCGACAAAATTATGTCAACGCCAAAAAGGCGACTTCATAATTATACATTAGTAATACTTGGAAGATATGATGCGGGCGAGTGAAGAATGGGCAGCTTGAATAGCTTGAGAAACAAGACATTGACGAGACGCTAGAAAAATTTTATACTGAAGCAACAAACATTTTTTGTTTCAGAGTGATCAATGGACTTTGTTTTAACTGGTAAAGTATTTATTCAGTAATAATCTTATAGTAAATATAACAAACAAGGATGCTACATTTGACGATGAGGATATAACAACAAACCAAGATGAATTTGAACAAATCTAATTTACCGCCACTCAACTTGGAAGCCACGAATTTAGCTGATGAATTGAGGCACTGGATGGGGGCGTTTGAAAACTATAGGATTGCTGCAAAGCTTAACAAAGAAGAAGATAACGTACAATCTACATTTAGCAGGGACTGGGGTGCAACGATTGCTTTTTGGACTGCCTGGGAGTAAAGAAAATTTTGATGACATAAAAAAGGCCTTGACAGCACACTTTTTATCAAAAAGGAATAAGTGGGCTGAAAGGTACAGATTTAGAAAGCACAGAAAGAGATTCAATCTGTGGATACATTTATAAACAGGTACAATGTTTTATCGCCAGCCTGTATCCCTCCCGAAGGGATTACGTAAACCAATCACTTTTTACATATTGTAATTAGATCATACTGAAGATAATTTTTAGTCAAAAACGTTTTAAATTATTAGTTAATATCAACCAATAATTACTTTTATACTTCTTTTTAATATATGATGTTGAAATTAATGGTAAACACGTAGCCGAAATGATAATATACACTGGTTTTGCGAATAATTTGGTACCTAAGTAGTGGTATAAAGAGAACACGAATTGTCCCATCTGACAATCAACTGTCAAGCTTACTGCAGTTGGAGGCGGAGAACTCAAACGTTTACGAACATTTGACGCAAAGCTGAGATGTAAAAGTCATGAGATAGTGGAACCTGTGTTTGTTGTCGATATTGATGGACTACCATTACTTGGAACAAGTGCTATTCAGGCACTTAATCAAGTTAAAATACATGCTATAGGGCTGGGACCATTCAACCAAAAGGAACATCTCTTACAGGAGCATGCAGAAGTTTTTAAGGAAGAGCTCGAAATTATTGATATGAAATCAAGGTAAACAATGAAGTGCCCCCTAAAGTCCAACGACAGCGACCTGTGACTGCACTTCTGGACTCGAGATTGAAAAAAGACATTGAGAGAATAATGAAAGAAGATGTAATTGAGGCAGTCAATCTAAGAAAATTGTCCTTCAGTAGCATATTAATTGTAAAAAATAGTAAAAGTTGGCTCGAATGAGGCCGTTTCTTCTGAGTGCACACGCGAAGACAACGGGATTCCAAAACACAACGTAGTTTATTTACAATAAACGTAGGAGATAACAGCAGCTCGGGAGCTCAAGGTACGCGATTTGTCAACTAGCCACAATCCGATTACTTATGCTTCTTTTTCTACTACTTCTCAGTTCTAGAGAAACTCTATTCGCTCGGATATATACAGCGTGACTAATTCCACTAGAATATTCTGAAGGTTTCTAGTATAGTGAATCAACGTTCTAGTTATAGAATGTTCGTAACGCTTGTCGAAGTGTGTTGGACCTATGCACTATGCGGATGTTGAATCCTTCTCGTATTTACATATTTATACACCGATATTTGCATACTTTTTTCATTTCACTCTGATGAAGCCGAGTGTTTTAAACTGTTTTTAACGGTTTTAAATATCACAGTAGAAACGGCCTCATTCGAACCAACTTTTACTATAATTGAGGAAGCATTTTACACCTCCTGGGCATCCTCAGTACATGTCGTCTACAAAGGTAAGGGGAGCTGAGAATCTGTCTGGAACTCAGAGAGACAAACAAAGCTGTCATACGAGAGGGATTCTTGATTTCCAGGATCCAAGATTTATTACGGCAACTCAGCGGAGCAAAGTTGTTCTCCACACTGGACCTACGGAAGGCATATTGACAAGTACACTTAGCTTGTCAGAAGAGTCAAGCAAAATATATTCCTTCATGGCGGCTTGGAAGGTCTACCAGTTTAAAAGGTTGCCATATGGATTGGCATCAGCCCCAGAAGCCTATAAAAGAGTGTGAAGGGTTAGCTGGTGAACTATTTTGACGATGTTGTTGTGTATGGCTCAACTCCAGAAGAACACTGGGATAAACTTCGGTCCATGCTGGATACCTTGCGAGTCTACGAACTTAGGTTGAATGCGAAGAAGTGTGTCATGGGGTTGTCCGAATCGAGGTTCCTTGGACATATTATTGCTGCTGATGGGGTTTGACCAGAGCCTTAGAAAGTGAGAGCTATTGTTGAGGCCCCCGTGCCGCAGGACCAAGCTCAGCTACGCTCATTTCTCGGCAGAATTACAAACGCAGAAGGGGGTATCGTGAAAGCGGACAATAGCAGAGACAGTAGCCTGTGAACAAATTAAGGAACTATTAATCAAGTTTAGCTTATTACTCGATGGAAACAGAAATCAAGCTAGTAGTTGATGCCAGTCCCTGTGGAATTGCTTGTGTGCTACTTAAAGAAGTAGATAACCAATTGAATCCTGTTGCATAGGAATCTAGAAGTTTGACTAACGTCGAAAAATGATATGCGCCGATTGAGCGCTATGATCTAGTTGTTCTGTACGGGTTTCAAAAGAATTGCCTTAAGAGCGAAGATTATGATTTTACCCTGGCTTATATATGAATCCAGAACAGGAAACATTGCTGATGGTTTAGCCGGTCTATCCACTATAGTACCATCAATTTTGTGGAAGAACATGTACACTCCGTCAAAAAGGAGAGATTCCAGAGGCTAGAAAGAATGATGCTGAATTGCAAAGTATCATGATTGCTCTCAACGAGGGATGGAACTGCTCTAATGAAAGCTTAAAACCAGGAAGATTTTACTTGTGCTCAAGGTTTATTGTGACGTGGTTGTCATATCTCTGTGCCTGTAAAGCTGAGAACAAAGGCTGGCCTATGAAGCCCATCAAGGGATCGTTTGCTCCGCCAAACAACGTCTACGTGCTAGTCTGTTTTGGCCGGGAATCGACTCATATATTTAGGTAGAGGCCTTTATGATGAGCTATAGGAACTGTGAAACTTGTGTACGCTTACAGCCCTTACGCCGAGACACGCCATGCAAGCCGACACTCTTACCTAACCATTTCTGGGAAAAATTTGCACTCGGCCTGATTAGTCCTTTCAAGGACAGATTTTCATTGTTACTTTGGTGAACTACAGAAGAAAATAGCCAGAGGCAGCAATCCTGAAGACCATTACGAATCAGAAGACAATAACTGTGCATGCTCAGTGAGATTTTCGCACGATTTTGAAATCCAAAATGTACTAGTACTAGGAACTCGAAAGTAGATATAACAAACACAGATACTACAGTAGTAGCAGTAGTGGTAATAGTAGAAGTATAGTAGTAGTAGTAGTAGTAGTAGCAGCAGCAGCAGCAGCAGCAGCAGCAGCAGTAGTAGTAGTAGTAGTAGTAGTAGTAGTAGTAGTAGTAGTAGTAG
>JAOCNB020501010.1:0-14661 GCA_026546465.2 Palythoa caribaeorum
CCCCCCCCCCCCCCCCCCCCCCCCCCCCCCCCCCCCCCCCCCCCCCCCCCCCCCCCCCCCCCCCCCCCCCAAGACATTAATTTGGCAGCCGTACTCCATTATTATGAAAAACAGCTGGTCAAGGTAGACTTACAGTATAATATCATAAATCATTAAATAACACTTGCAAGCACATTTCAAAATATAATAACAAATATGCAAGTAAATGCATCTTAAATGCAAGACAAACTATTGATAAAACACAGCTCACCACTCAGTACATCTGGGCTGATGTATGCTGGGCTCCCTCTCTGGTCCTTTAGCAGATCATTCTCTCTGATGAGATGTTTTCCCAAACAAAAGTTGGTAATTGTGATTCTCTTTGTTCTAGAGTGAGGAGTGGAAGAAACCAGTAACTTTTTCAAATTAAAATAATCCAACTACTCAGATATCACAGACATCAAATCCTGCGGTTTGATAGAATGAGTTTCCAGGGAGAGGCAAAATGTTTGAAAATGGGATCCTCAGAAATAACACTTCCTGCAGTTTGAGAAAAGAGCTTCCAGGCTCCAGGTTTGGGTGCTGACCTCCAGAGCTCACTATGGGGTCTTGAACATCTCCCAGAATTTCATTAAAACTGTCCTTAGGTTTATGACCTTATCTATGGATTTCCAACTCTACACTTTTGAAAAAGTATGACTTAAATGAATATACCATGTATAATGATAATTGAAGAATTAAATCTTTTACTGGAAATAAACCATAAACTATAACATGTATAATTTCAAATGTAAATTTATCAGTTCTGTATAATCATAAAATTTTATTTGTCAAATGGCACTGTCTTTTGTTTTAATAGTGTGACCATCTAAGAAAAAAATATAGAATTGTGAGTTGCAATCTTAAAGTATGTCTTTAAATCTGGACATGTATTGTGTTTGAAGTCTCACATTTTCAATATCTGCATTACTCCATAAGTCATACATGTTATAAATTTTATTGCTGTCCAGATGGAAAACCACTGGTTTTAGCCAAAATTGTGTCACTAAAATTTTTAAACTGTTAATAATTCGTATTTATCATGATTATAATACTGAAATCCCATGCACATAATCATTTGCTAGCCAAGGTTAATTTACAGAATTACGGAACATACATGTATTACAATACATACAGTACATACAATACATATCAATTTGCCAATGAAACCAATTAAAATATAAATGGTATAAAATTTCGGTTAAAATGTCACACAAACGTTTTCAATTAAAACATCATCTTGAAGTGAATAAAATTTAAATTAGTGGGAAAACATTGCATCATAGCTAAAGTTGAAGTTAATAGTGTTATTCCCGAGGGAAAAAGAGACAAAGGGAAAACTTGAACTTCTTCTCCTGCTAATTTCAATTTTATCCGCCTGAAGATGACAATTTAGTAAAAAATGTTTGTGTAAAGTTTTAACCAAAATTCTAGTTCGTTTAATAAATATTTTATAAAGTACGGTACCTCCGATTGAGTACAATGTTGCCAAGCTTCAAATCTCTATGTACAATATTTCTCTGAAAAGAAATACATACAAAGTGTTCAAGAAATAGTGGCTGTGTTTTCACACACTAACTTAAGTGAAGTGAATAAATTCCGGAAATTAAGTGAAAACAGCATTACCAACAACTCACTTGAAATTCCCAAAAACTAGCAAAGCAATCAACAACACATGGAATTCTCATTAAACTTAAGTTACTTCGAAAGTACTCTTAAGTTAACTCTGAATTAATGCAAGCCAATAAGACGACATAGTTTAAAGAGGCCAGCTGTCATTTCTGTTTACCTTTTTCTAAAAGTAAAACTTTTTTTAAAACAGTATCATGTTCATGTGATTACTTCACAGCATTGCATCTTGTAAGTTGTGGTTGATCTGAATTACTAATTTAATGTACATGAACGTGTTTCGGTTCACTCGAAAATGGCACTTCCAAATTCCATCAAATTGTGGTCTGTTGTGAGTCGAGACTGTTTTTCTTTACCACTACCTATACCTCGACATCAGCAAAACTCTGTTGAAAATAGCATATATTCTCCCCTCCAATTTCTCATTGCTATCCCTTTAAACAATTGGGGGAATCTTCTTCTTTGATGCATGTCGTTGAATTAATAAACCAAAAATCAGAAGTAAAACACAAAACAATCCTTCATCCATATTCTCACTATTTTTAGGTTAAAAATAGATCAGGCTCTAATATTTGCACTGTTAACATAGCCAAAAATTAAATCTGCCATAAAAACATATTTTTCTCTTCACATGCTCAATAAACATTCTACCTTAAATGGCTTAATGCTCATCTGAAAACATCAGTACTTGTTATAAAATAATATTTTTATTTGTGCATTAAAACAGTGCTCATTAAAACAATTAATAAGAAATTATATAAACTTACTACAATTATTATTATCAATATGAGTATTAAAAAGGAAATATATAAGCTTACTACAATTATATTTTTTATATACATAGAATGATTTATGTTAGTGCATGTCTTGTGACTCGCAAAACGTCGCTTTCGGAGACACCAAAAAACCGAAAGCAAGCGATCGCGCGAAAATTCGCGAGTTTTCACGTGATAGCGTAATTAGGTTAAATATCCACAAATGCCTCCATTTTGTACTTAATCGTTAAAGAACGTAAAAAAAAAATTTTAGTTGGATGACACATAATTATTCAAAAATCATTTAGATTCACACACAAAGGTTACATCCAACACTCTTTATCTGCGATGCAGAAGCAATTTGTAGAGAAAGAAAACGCAAATAAAGGTCAAAAAGAAATTAATTTTAGGAATACAAATCACTTACAGCTGAAACACAAAGAAATTGCCTTACCTTGTGTAAACATTCAACCACTCGAACTATATCATAAAAAATAATCACAGCCTCTCTCTCCAGAAGTCGTTTTTCCCGGATAACATAATGCTGTAGATTGATAAGATCGGCAGTTTCGTGACTAAAGTCGTGAGCGCAAAGACAGTCCAAAACAAGACACAATCTTCTTCGAATTCTTCCCTGACCCTGGCTCCCGCCAGACGACTGATCTTCCCAATAGCCATCTTTAAAAAGCCCGTAACTGTGAACAACTCCGTCTTGGTCACGGAGCAGTGATAACAGAGAATATTCCGTATGTAACAGCATTTTGCCTTGTTTATCGTCCTGCGTTTCGCGACCTGGTTCTTCTAAGGTCAAGATCTTGATTGAATAAAAGTCATCAGTGCCCTCTTTCTTGGCCAAACACTGTACTATGCTTCTCACGGGCGAGTTCCCGAGTCTCGGACCCAACAGATAAGGCCCGGCACGTTTAACACAACTTTGATTTTTCTTCGGAGGATACAAACGATTCGAAGCAGACGAAGAGTTCGATGAGGAAGATTCAAGGCAAGAGGATTTTCGTTTAAATCCTGTTGCCCTGTTCACACTCGATCTCATTTTTCAGTGTACTCATCCGACCGACTACAACATCACAGAAAACGGAAGTTGCTCTGCAAAGAAAGAATTTGCAATTACTCAAACGAAATCGAACCAACTGAATGACAGCTCACTGAATGATGGTGAAGTCGCCCCATGGTGAAGTCGCCCCATCGAAATCGAAGTGAAGTCGCCCCATCCACAAGTGAAGTCGCCCCATCCTTAAGTGAAGTCGCCCCATCCTTAAGTGAAGTCGCCCCATTCACAAGTGAAGTCGCCCCATTGCTAAAAATTGTAGCTTTTCAAGTATGTTCGTATCTCCAAAGGTAAAATGAAGAGCCAGGAATTCGTAGGAACATAACAGAGAGTTAGAATTTAGTGACATGTGTCTAGTTCTAGGCAAACTTTTTGTGTTGGTATTTGGTTTTCGATTCGAACGACCGGTAAAATTTTTGAATGCGAAGAATTTAACGCACTCTATAGCAAACTACTTGGTTTTAAAAATCTTTTTTCATGCCCGACGTCGTTATTAAAATACTGCTTTTAAGTACACGGAAACAAAATTTTCATGCCCAATTCTTGAGAAAAGTCATTAGCACATCAGACCGACCAGACCACGTGGAGGGGAAACAAAACAAAGGTATTGTTTTCAAGAGCACCTAATTTCTTTCTAAGTTTTTTTTTTAATGTTTTAATGAAACTTATATTAAGAAGAAGTCACTTTTATTTAAAGTCAAAGTATAAACTTTTTGTTTGAGAAGCAATGAAAAAAAAGAAGATTGAGGATATCATATATTTCTTTATAAAATAAAACAATTCTGAAGTATTGGTCATTTCTTTTATTTATTTGGTGGCTCCTAAAGGAGCCGTTTTTGTTTTGTTTTTGATCTCAAACAGATCTCCCTGGACCATAGTTGAGATTTGCACAGGCCTTCAGCAACCCCCATTTCGACCGTTCTCCTGCCTCGTACTCCTCCCACAGCTTAAATACCCGCCCTTGCACCATGCGATAACTCCGTCTTTGGTTACGTTTTAGCTTTTTCTCCGAAACAAGTCGGATGTGTAAGGAAGTGATTTCGGCCTCCTGGTGTAGTAATCCAACCAACGAATAGAAGGGAATGTGGGACTTTCCACTTGCACGCCTGTTTATCCGATGGTGCCAGCCCTCAATGTCATTGTTGGTTCTTACACACTGATTGAATACACTCCAGTTCTCTGGACACCAAAAGACGTTGTATATCCACTGATCGGCAACATAAATCATGAAATCCTCCAGGGCGGTACTGCTGGCCTGAGCTCTCAACCGCTCGAAAACGCCTGGGATCTTGGTCGCTGGGAGGAATGGCAGCGTCATAACTTTTCTTAGAAACTTAAACACCGCATCGTCGTTCGAGTAGGCCCCCTGTAGGCCTAAATCCTGTATTTTGCGCCAAAGGGACTGGGTCCAGTGAAAGGCACAACCCTGTATGGTTGCATCGGGCAACTTCTCTTGCACTGCAAAAACCTATAATAGAAGAAAAAACATTAACAAAACTAAAAATAAATAAGCAAAATTAACCATAACCTCATACGATCACTCAAAAATACCTCACGATAATCCCGTTTTTTTCTGCCGGACATTAATACAAATAATAGGGGAACTTGTTTGCAATGGTCTTCGTGGCGAACAAACGCGTTGATGGACAATAACTGCATAAATGGGGGTCGGCACAACTTAAAGGTTCCGTCAATGTACCATGTCTTTGCCTTTTGGAGGTGCTTCAACTGCATATTTGTGGCCATAATCAGGTGCCGCTTGGTACGGACAACGACGTCGGCCTGGAGAAAACTGTTGGGGATGTGATTCATGTCTAACTCGAAGTTTAGATCCACAGGGTCATTCGGGCGCTGACTTTGTCGATAATAATTGGCATTTCTAACCATATACGACGGTCTTTGTAGGGCCTGGCAAGGGGCGTCTGTCAACTGCTCAAGCATGACCTCGTCCACTATTGCTGGGGCGGGTTTAAATAAATTTTCCATCGCACGTCTTTTGACCTCTACTGCGATTTCGGTTGCGGTAGCGCTACCTATTCTGGGCGGGTGGTTGTGTTCAGTCGTACCGGGCTGGAACTGACCATCTATTTCTCTAATTGTTGCTCGGCACGGGTTGATTTTCGGTCGCACAGTACACTGCCAGTGGGTTGTTTTAGTCAGCCGGCGTTTTATATTATAACAGTAGCCGTCAGATGAGATCAGTTTCACCTGTTCAAAAAAATTAGAAATGTTAGTTTTATCTAATGGGGAAAATGTAATCTTAAAATTTGGTCTCATCACAATAGCACGGAACTCGTCATTACCCTACGGTGAATAGTTCCTTCTTCGTAAACTTTGTAAGTGACAGCTTGGGCAGGGGCGGGCTCCACAATTACGATGCTGCCACTGTTCGCATCCATCGCACTGAAGGGCTTGTTGCCGCGGGCCAACAGGTAGATCGCAGTCAATACACTTGTAATTTTCCATTTTCTTGCTTTCGCTTTTGAATCTCGATCGATCAAAAAGTGTTTATTGTGGATTCGTATTCACTTCTTTTATAATAACTGTATTATCCTGATTGGTTAATTAAAAACTCAATGTGATTGGATGATTTATTAGCATGAACTAAATTGATTGGCAGATTTCGATCCATTTTCTGTACGAAGGTCTGTACGAAGGTCTATAGAGTGCATACTATTAGTTCCGATATCAAAAGTTTTTAAAAGCCGTAATTAAATTCCGAATAGTTTTGAACTATGTTTATTTCGCCGAAAACAGCGGCAAATACTTTATGTAACAACACTTGTTTTTATACTCCGCGAATTGTTAAAACAACTAATTAGCATCGTTGACGCAAACAAAACTCTGACTTTAAAATTCGTATCTCCTGTAATAATCAACGGAGAAAAATGATACAAACGCGAAAACAGTGATAATTTTTTAACCTTTAATTATTAAACCATTTTCCTGATGCGCTTTTCTATCTAGCATAACAAAATGGCAAGATTTAATTTAACTTAAGTATGCGCTCCTTCGCTTTTGTCCTTTAACACTTTCTTAGCTTTTATGAATCTGAATTTCTAATTTCCATGACCTCTAAAACTTTTAAAATTCGTATCTCCTGTAATAAACAACGGAGAAAAACGATTCAAACGCGAAAACAGTGATAGTTTTTAACCTTTAATTCTTAAACTGTTTTCCTGATGCGCAAGATTTAGGTTTAAATTAAGAAGGCGCTCGTTCGCTTAAAACACTTTCTGAGCTTTTGTATGAAAACAGCTAGCTTTGTAATTTGAGTGTTTGTAAGCGTCTTTTTCTTTCAGTTTTCATCACTTGTGTATGGGGCAACTTCACTTGTGAATGGGGCGACTTCACTTAAGGATGGGGCGACTTCACTTAAGGATGGGGCGACTTCACTTCGACTTTGGTGGGGCGACTTCACCATGGGGCGACTTCACCAGCTACCGAACATTCAGATTTCATTTAACACGATTTCATTCAGATTTTGAATACAAATATATGCACTATTTGACGTTTGAAAAGGAATTTCTCCAGGTTGTGCAAGTTGAGAAAATGATCCTCCGAGGCGTGCATCGATAAGTACGTCGGGTTAATTAATACTAAAACTAAAAGCAGGAACTAAATTTTGCTCAACCAGTCTGAGGAAATATAATCCAAGCCTCTCGCACAATAGAAAATTTGCTAACAAAGCATCTTCAAAATTGACTTATATATGATCCTTAAATAGGACAACTTACCTTGTTGTGAGCATCTGTATGGCGAATAACATTTCGCAAAACATTTTTATCAATAAACTTTCGTACGACCGCCATTTGGAAAATGTTATTCCTACTAGGATTTCTGGGTAATTCCGAGACTAGGCTACCAAGTTAACGCCTGGCGAAAAATAACAAAAGCGAAGTTCTCGCTGAGACGGAAGCCAATAACAACAAGTCAACATTTCTCCTTGAGATACAACGTGATGCGATTTCAACTTGTGAAAACAGACTCTGTCACTAGTCATGAAGATTTCTTTTCTCCAAGCTATCGAATGAAAGAACTGCGTGACTTGGCTGAGGAAAAAAAACGCCAGCGAAGATCCCGCATTTGGATCGGACTTGGCCTGGTTGTCATCGCAGCCCTTGTAATCGCCACCATTGTACTGAGTCATTACTACAACAGCACCAAAAGCAACAACAACGCGCCACTTGAGTCATGTTCCGATACTTGTACCGTAACTGTTGTGGAAAGTATTCCAGAGAATTTAACCTATCCGGAAAGCTCGGTGGCAAGTGCGACCATCTACGATGGGTGGCAAAATCTTCTTTCAGCCGCGACAGAGTCACTCGATATTGCAGCTTTCTATTTTAGCTTACGTGGAAATGATACGAGGACAACAGACCCTAGTACTGCAGAAGGAGAAAACATATTTCAAGGGATAATTGACGCTGCTAAAAGAGGTAAACTAGCATTTCATGAAACATACTAATGTTGTAAGCAGCCATAATCGCGTGCGTGGAGGCAAGGTAGAATAGGTACCGTCGATTGCAGCTACCCTTCCACACGCGTGACAAAAACATGTTCTGTCGACCAATCAAAGTCGTGGAGGAATTTTTGTCCAATTTCGACCATGATCTTTCGCAATTTTACGATTATATGGGTAACTTGCGCCAAAATGTTCCAGATATGTTCGGTTAAACTTTGAAGTTTGATTGTCCAAACTTTGAACTTTGATTGGCTGGCAGAACATGTTTTTGTCGCGCGTGGGGAAGGGTAGCTGCAATCGACGGTAGGTAAACTTTATTTAAAACACAGTAAAAAATTACACATCTCTCAGAAACTGTTTTACATGATATCCGTGAATGCTTTAAAATAGAAATTATTTACAATTATTGAAAGTGAAACCTATGACGTGAAAACTAAATTTACAATTTTGTACGAGAATTTAAAATGCTGTTGATGCTGTAAATGTATTTCTTGAGGTCACAAGCATGACTCAGCAGATTCCCCAAGAGGTGTAATGAAACTGGCTCTCGTTTCAACTGAGAGATTGTTCCAGAGAGCACCGCCACTGTAGCTAAACGAGCACTTGAAGCAGTCAGTTCTGGGCTTTTCAAGGTTCAAACTAGTCTTAAAATTTTCAATCCAGAGGTTAAAGTTATAACCATAACATATAAATTTCTTTTGATTTCATTTACATTGTAATTCAGGGCTCGAAATTAACTTTTTTTTCAGGTAGCCAGCCAGCTGGCTACCAAAGGCAAGAATTTGGTAGCCAGAGCACAAGTTTTAGTAGCCATACTTATTTCTAACATGTAATCTGTGCAAATGGGGTATATATACTGTAATAAAAAGTTACAAATAATTTTAGACTTTATTCTTACTTTTAATATTGTGTTAGTAATGTTCCAAAGACTCGGCTTTCAACCCAGCTACAGCACAAAAATCTAAAATAGACCTCTGCCTTTGTCAATTCATTACCTTTTTTTCAATGTATCAGTATGTACCGTAAAATCTTTTGACAAGCACACAAAAACAATACAAACAACATGCCATGACAACAAGGCTGCCCACATGACTCAAAACCTGTGCCTACAAACATTTGTGTATACATCTGCTAAGAATCGCAACGCAAACACGGCAATCATTGAACTATGTCTTGCATCTGTAGCTGTGCGCGCAAGAATAATTCCATTTGTTTCCAGATTTGTTGGCCCAAGAAAGCAGATAAGCTGCATTTATTCATCACATCATCTATCATTTTATTTGAAACAATAACTTTTAGTTAATCAGTTGCAAGGTTCCATGCAATCTTTTAGTAGCCAGCTGGCTACCAGTTCTAAAACTCTAGTAGCCAGCGCTTATTTTTTGGTAGCATTGGCCACCTAAAGGTGGCAAGTTCGAGCCCTGTAATTTGTTGTGTTTTTGTGGTTTAACCCTTCAAGCCTCAAGCCTTTTAACCAAACATTTAGGGGGGGGGGTTCGTTGGACCCCTCCCCAAGGTTTTCGTTATGCTTAGTCCGATCGACTTGAAATTTGGCATAAATGTTAACTGGACTTTGAATTTTCATTTGATACCAATCACGTGACAATTTTCTTGTTACCATGGTTACCAGAGACAAAAATCCAAAATGGTGGCCATTTTGAATAAATTATCGATTTTTAAGATTTTGTCTAAAATTGAAAGATATAATAGGAAAAGGAAAGAAAATCCCATTTCTTACGATAAAAATGTAAAATACTGAAAAGAAAAAGGAAAGTAACGATTATTTTTCAATTTTTAGAAAAATATCTACAAAAGTTTTAAAAAATCCAACTTACTTTTGTGACTTCCTGTGATGACATCATCAATGATGACATCATATAATTAGTGTCAAAACATGTATTCATTATCAAGGAACACTTGTGCCAAAGCGCTGGGTAATTGGTGAAGGCGTTCAGATTTACAGGCCGAAAAAATCGAGGGGGGGGAAGTCCGTTCGACCCCCCCCCCCCTTGAGGCTTCTAGGGTTAAATCATCCCACCCTTGAACCCTCCACAGACAGACACTTACTTCCCCTTGTCCTGTTTTAGGAACAAAAATAATTGAAATAATTTGTTTGTTACATATATATAAAGCTTAGATCTTAAGGACAACTGTTTCCGTAATTAAGACCATGAGAAGGAAAGTTACCATGTTAGCAAGCTTTTCCCACCAGTTCTTATCCGCCAGGGAAAAGAAAAAAGTTTGTCAGCGGAATTTAGCTGTTTGCGCGTGCATTCTGTCTAGTTACCAAAAATAACATTTGAGCATGTGCTGGCTGCGTAGTTGGAAAGTGTCTTTCCCTTCCTCTTCCTGCCTTCCCAGTTTAAGCAATTTTTTCAAAATCGCTTCTATTAAGTAGTCGCTAAAATTAGTTGTTGTTAATAGTAAGTACCTCCCTTTATCTTATCAGTTCTACTGGAATCGATTTTCAAAATTTGATAATCGATATAAGCATTTTCATTCGTTATAATCTATTTCTTCTGATGTTATAAGATAAAATAAGTCACTTACTGGAAATAAAAATCTTTTGCAACATTAACGACGTTGCAGCCGTATAACTAATTGTCACATGACCTAACTTGGTCACGTGACAGGCGGCGAGGAAGTTGGCTGAGGGTCTGGTCCCAGGTGGATGAAAGGTTATACCGTATAGCCCTCCCTTCTGCATGCTGCTTAGGCCTTGATACGTTTTACACATTGATTCAAATTCATTATCGTTTTATTGTTCTTGTAAGATTCTACCTTCGTCCTAAGGAATTAGAGATTTTAGGATTTCTTTTGAGTTCTGCTGTTCCTTGAGTTTGCCATCATTTGGTCCTTAAGGTTGTTTGTATTAGCTCTTTGTTCACGGATTATACATGTAGCTTGCTCGGCATGTTATTTCATCTGACTATATGTTCAACAAAAATCCTTAAAATCACTAAAATGAGTTTTTGCTAAACCTTCATAACACAAATTAATTGCTAAATTTAGTAGTTGCTAAAAATAGAAACCTTACGGCATTTTATTTTCCCAAGTCCTTTCAAACTCGTATGACATGGCGAGCAGATTTTTATTTTTCCCCCTCATCACGAGACCGACTGCTCGCAGGCTAAGCACGTGCACATTGCTTAACTTATGTCACATATACCCAATCGGTGTTTTCGAGCTTTTCAGTCTTTTCAGCTACACGCTGTTGTTTCGTAAGAACCAGTAAATTTTCCCAAGGCTCATTGTTCTAAATTTTTTTTTTTGCGATTTCAGCCTCAATTTGTTCTTAATTTGTTCTTATTTCTGTGAGCAGTTTTTAATCAAGAAAAAACACAGTAAAACAAGGTATTGAAAAATGAAACGCCTTGTGCCACACATGTATTGTACGGCTGAATTTAGAGGCGAACTATCTTCATTGTTTGTTGAGCAGTCTTTACAGTCAATCTTTTTATGTTTTATGCTGTACCGCTAAGTTTTACTCAATTTTCTGCCACAAAAATTTTCATCAAGCCTCAGCGTGAGCTTGTTTTTAAATTTTGGCAAATTTGTGCCTCGTTGTTCTTATAAAAAAAGCGCGTATTCAGTGTGGACATTTGAAAACGGTATGAAAACGGCAGTGTGGACGCGGCCGGATCGATTATGCGTTTTCGATCATCACCTAAAACGGAGTCGAATGAAAACCCTCACGTCTATTTTTGTCTTTAAAAAAAAATCAATAAACACACTTGTCCGAAAAAATTGGGATATGCCCCGAGCGGGAATCGAACCCACGTCTCCCTGTATTTTAGTCAGGGTGCTGACCACTACACCATCACATGGACACCTCGCTGGTAACGTAGAAGTTTAAAAACACTGCAAGAGAGTGTTTCTGCCAAAGTTACGAATTCCGGACAAAGACATTTTTCAATCGACACAAAAGTCAAGACAGTTTGATGATTTTTTAATTCCCACTCTACTGCGACGAAGGACCACAGTCCGAAACGTCAGTTTCGTTTTACTATTATTACGGAGTTGAAAAATCATCAAACTGTTTCTATCTATAGAAACACCAGCGTCCGATTTTATAACAAAAGTCAAAACATTACAAAAAAATTGTTCAGATTCAAGATCGTTATATTTATAAGATAATGTTGCCTAGGTGCCCTTTCTGTTTCTTTATATCAGTCTTCACTCATCTCCAATGATTACGTTATTGCGCGTGATAAGTGGGCTGGATAACGGATAAATAAAGAAATTTGCCAAGGCCGGTGGGGGGAGACTTTACTCTTTATACTGGTATGATAGGGAGACCCTTATTCAGTTTAAGTTTTTCAGTTTATTCGCTAACACAACAGAAACCGAAGATAAGCACTGAGTCCAAAGAGCCTTAGGCTTCAAAAAGTATTTAACTTATTTTTTAATAGTGCAATATAAATGTCGTCTTGGTGCCGCGTCAATGCCGGAAATCGAAAGGAAATTTTTCGCAGTCACGTGATAGTCTTAGGGTCTTGTGATCTCCACGGGACCACGCAAAGACCATTCAAGAATTACCTTTCACAGGCGGAAGAATTACTTTCACAGTACAACGAGCATCGAGGTAGAAGTTTGATCATGGCAAGGATCGTTTGCCTTCTGGCTCTTGTACTGGCCTTAGCAGATGCAAGACCTCACATTCCGACACATCACCTACCGCTCTCAAAGGAAATTATTGATTATGTCAACTCGCTAAAGACGACTTGGAAAGCCGCTCCGAGTCGCCGTTTCGAGGGAAAAAGCATTCAATATGTGAAAGGACTGTGTGGCGTTCTGAAAGATCCGAATGAAGAAAAGCTGCCAGGTATATATTAGTTGTGTAAAACTGTTTTTGTAGAAGTAGTAACAACTTGTCCTTCATGATTTGGACAAGTTTGCAGATATTCGTGACATATAATCGCAGTTGGCGTTGGGGCGCTCGCAAATCTAGATGTATCATCTCGCAGGATAAAGAAAATACGTTCAAAAGAAAACCCTGATTTCAAATAAGCAAGTAAATTGTTTTATAGCACAGCTATTCTTCAAGGGGATAAACTTTTTCCTCAATATGATAAAATGCTTTCTCCCTTGCGATGAGTTGCGTGGAAAACGTTCAAACATTTTTTGAAACCCCTTTTAACATTTAAATTTTTTAGCCTTTTATCATATAAAAAAAATTTTTATTTGTAAACAGAATCAAATTTTAGAAGACTCGAATAGCTTTTAGATTAATTAAATAAATAAAATTCATTTTTATGATGTTTGAAAGAATTACTGTTATTTAGTTAGGACCAATATCATTAATTAAAATATTTTTAAAAATTTTTAGGGAATGTGGGGTTTTCTCTGATTGTTTCTATTGTTAATGGAAATTCCTTCATTTTTATGATCGCAAGAAATCATCTTCATTAATTCTTCCTCCTGTAGTTTCTAAATATTTTGTTATTTTTGATCAGCTGCATGTTTTAAAATATTGACTGTATACGCACATGGGCTTCAATAAACACGGAAAAAAAAACACGCAGCAGTTCCCATGATGCTTTGTCTCCATAGTTTACAATATATTTTGATATAGAAAATATACACAGTCTTTAAACAGTACTGTTTTGCCCTTTGAGGACTTATCTGTGATTGATAACTGAGAATCAATATCACAAAAAACATAAATGATACTCGCTGTACATATCAATGTTCTTGCTGGCTTAAGAAATGCATGTTCATAACCTCATTTAATTTTTGTGAATTTTTATGCATGTTCGTAACCTCATTTAATTTTCATGAATTTTTTAAGTGTAATAATTTATACTGACACCTCAACTGATTTCTGCAGTCAACTGATTTCTGCAGTCAAACTGGAAGTTTCTAGTAGAAAGTGAAGTGCTGAAAGATGAATTCATTTCAAAGCATGCAGTTTGAAGGAATATTATCTCAGAACATTAATCCCATGTCGTTATTATGATAACAATCAATTTTATACAGTTTTGCTACCAAAGTAGGCAGTAAATTGAGCTGAAAAAGTAACTAGCAAGATTCGCTGACTGCTGGCAGCTCTTATTGAAAACCCAGGGAAAGCTGACAGAACAGCACTCAAGTTAAACAAAATTGAAATTAAGTCTCCCCATACCTTTTCTTAGGTGATCCCGCAAAATTATGCAAACTTTGAGTGAATACATGCATGGTAGTTGTCTGGCCAGGTTTAAATTCTGAACCCTATGCTACAAATCAAAAATGCTAAATACTCATTCAGTGGTCCACCCATGTTTAGCTGCCTGGAAATAACAAATATTGAAGAAACTCTTTAGAAATTTTACAGTAATAATTCATCAATGAATCTAAGAAAATTGTCCTTCAGTAGCATATTAATTGTAAAATATAGTAAAAGTTGGCTCGAATGAGGCCGCTTCTGATATTTAAAACCATTAAAAACAGTTTAAAACACTAAGCTTTCGCCGTCTATGGCTTCATCAGAGTGAAATAAAAAAAGTATGCAAATATTGGTGTATATAAATATGTAAATACGAGGGTATAGAGCAAGCGTGCTGCAAAGTGATCGAAAGAACAAAGGTAAAATATACTTTAGCATATTTATACACCGATATTTGCATACTTTTTTCATTTCACTCTGATGAAGCCCAAGACGGCGAAAGCTTAGTGTTTTAAACTGTTTTTAACGGTTTCAAATATCACAGTAGAAGCAACCTCATTCGAGCCAACTTTTAATATATTTT
>JAOCNB020501667.1:4001-23023 GCA_026546465.2 Palythoa caribaeorum
TCAAAAGTATACCATGCACCACCCTATCCATCTAAAGGTGACCTACCATGAACCATCCCATCATTCTAAAAGTTATTTCGATTGTCTAAAAGTATATAATCCACCAACCTATCAAAAGTATACGACAACGACGACGACGATGATGACTTCTGTATTCCCATAATATATTTAGTCAGAAACACCGGAGGGAATTAGGAATGGGGTCAGTGCTGCAGGAACCTCCACAATGTTTTGCAACAACAATTTGACCAACAAATTATAAGTGTTTTACTCTTAGCAAACTGCTTTATATTTCTTAAAGTTTTGGCAGAATATTCTTTTCTGAATTCGATTGTTTATATCCACATACATGTCTATTTCTTCCTCCTTGCTATCATATACAATAAGTTATATACATTCACATCAGAGGACCATAAGCACGCTATACAATAGGCCTTAGGTATGAAATGGTACAAATGAAAGATGGTAATTCTGACATGTATGTATGTAGGAAGAAAATGCGACAAAGGCATGTAACCGCCCTTTCTAGTCTGGCCATGTCGGGTCAAAATAGGACCACGGCGTAGTGGGAACCATAAGAAATGTATAATAGAGATGTGGTCGTAGGAGTATATTTATGGCTTGTGAGTTTTTAATTTGGAAGACGTCATAATATTCTGAACCTAAAGCACTACTAGTTTCTAGAACAAATCCAGGTCAATACCCTCTCGGCAGTGTTCAACTAACGTATAATTAAAAACAAAAGCACCAACAATACATTAAAAGCTCTAATCTTTGTCATAAAATGCCAATCAAAAACTGGGCAGATTTATTAATGAAAATAATTGAAACTGAGTTATGGCTGACCACTGTTGAAACTTTGCACCTACATTATTAGAAAAAGTTACGTATAGTGCACCATAAAACATTATCGGAATGTTTATTCTGAATTTAAATCTGCTGACTCTCTGAACTTTGACCCCAAAACATTCGACGATAACTCCACGCTGTCTTTACGATGACCTCTTCGTCTTCGAAATACTCGCTTTCTGTTCTCTGATCCGACATAAATTTCATTGTTTCTATTTCTTCTTCCTCGCTTTCATCAGGACTGCTAAAATCGAATGTTACTGAACTGGACACCGAGTCTGTGTCTGAGAAGGTGTCATCTTCCATTCCCTCAGGAGGGAGTCGGCCATCTTGTGGGTCAACCCGTTCCAGACCACTCTCATAATCAGGGCTGTCGCTACTGGTATAAGCCAGCGGTTCGTCGTCGAAGTGTATTAGGTCAGGGGTATGGTGGGGAAGTATTGTCATGTTATTTTCGTCAGACCTGTGGGAGGGTTGACAGTGTAAACATCGTGCGTGGTAATTTTTTTCATATTTTATGTCATTGCAAAGTAGATCTATAAAGAATATAATGTGGATAATGTGGTGGTGAAGATGTCGAAAACTTATCTCCCAGCGAGTAGCCTACGTAACTGGCGGCTTTGTAATGAAAAGAAAACAAATGAAAATTCGGCCGTCTTGTTGGACGAGTTAAATAGAAAAGACTGGGGAGAGAAACATACTTTGGAGAGGAGGAAGGGAAAGGGTCTTTCTCCCCCACCCCACCCCCCTTCCCTTCCCCCTCCCTCTTCCCCCTCTCCTTTGAGGTCCATATTTTGCTGTTCTCTCCCGAATTTTCGATTTTTCCGGTTCCTCATCACAAGACCACCATATCTACGGTGGGTACTTTGCGGGGAGAAATGTCTGCTATCAATACAACATGTCCTTTGTTTAACTATAAAAAGAATAATTAAAAGTTGTTGAACTAAACGATGTTTCGGACGGCATCCACCGTCCATCTTCGGGTTATTCACAAAGCTAAAGTTAACCTAATTTACATATGGATAGTTAGTATATGCAAATAAAATGTTGCGGCCAGGTAGTAAAGGAATTCTTTAGTATACAATTGAAACTAGTTTAACAGTTTCAATGGGACTGATTGTCCTTGTTCATTCAGATCTGGATCTGTCGTTTGTCAAAGAATGCGAATCACTACCAAATTAGCTGCTATACATGAAGCGTAAATTTATAAATCAAACTAATTGAGCATTAGGACTTGTTGTATCGGGATCAACCGTTTCAACCTAAACCGGTCCAGGTTGATTTAGTTGAAATTCCCGATAGAACACTTTTCCAACCATCTTTGGTTGACTACGCAGTTAACCCTGGGTATAGCCGTCACCAGTCTCTTTTGAGATTAGAAGAGACGGAAACAAAATGGCGGGAATGTTAAGGGAGTGAGAACAGCAGCCCATGAAGTCAGCGGTTGCTGCCCATCTATTTCAACCATTTCAGCCTTTATCTGAGGTGGCTGAAATGGTTGTTCAACCGGACCAACCAAAAACGGTTTTTATCAATAGAACACAAGAAAATCCCGACCAATCCGGCAAAATTGGTTGATCCCAATAGAACACGCTCGAAGCTTCTGTAAAATTTGGTACTTGTAAACACGTGCGGGATGTCATTCCATTTAAATCTTTTAACTTTCCTACTTTTTGCGTTTCATCCGTCCGTATTTTGACGCCCTAAATACTTCTAGATCATCAAAGGATTCTCGGCTGTCCAAAAGTATTTTAAAATCTAAAATAAGAATTTTCCTTGCCTTATGTCTATATAAGCAGCCAGATTTAATTGATTCTCTACACATAGCTCGAGCCAAAGTAATTGTTTCGGTTATTTCCATAAATTGAATTACTTGCGTGCCGCCATCTTGAAATGTGGCTTGTTAGGGTTGCCGTGCCAGTCTCCTGTTTCAAAGTAAACAGTAGCAATGAACGAGTGGGAGTCTGGCACTGCAACACTAATACGTGACATTTCAAGATGGCGGCGCGCGGGAAGTTCAAACTATGAAAGTGATAAAACAAATCGCTTTTCGTAAGCTGTATAGAAAGAATTATCAAATATGAGCTGCTGATATAGACACAAGACACAAGGTGAAGAAAAGTCATTTTAAACTATCATTGTCGCTTTAACATGATTTCGATTTTTATATCGGACGGTTATTTGTCTTGTTTTTCTCAGCAGTTTTAATACATCAGTGCATGAATGTTTTTTATAAGATTATTTCTTACGCAGAATGTTGTCATGTAAGCTTTGTAAATAAATGAATTAATTAATTAAAAGGTTAAGGTTAGGAAATAGTGTTAATGCTAAATAAGCGATCGAAGATGTGTTACAATAACATTTATCAGTCTGAATTTCTAGTTTAACACATTTGAAGCTATGTGAGAATTTAACTCGGTCGTATAATGCACTGAAGTGAACAGCATCCAGTTGTATTAAGTGATGTGCCAGGCCGTATTACCTGGATAGAGTATTAGATTTGACGTGTGAGGTAGGCGTTGATGGGGCTGACCCTGTGAATGATATAACATTGAAAAACCTTAATAAAACGTTAATATAATAATTTATCATAATTATCCTACAATCATTTCTGTCATACCAGAATAAAACATCAATTTGGTTATTCAGTCATTGGAAGTGCTCAAATTTGAGTATTTGAATATTGAAATTTGATTGGGTTATGCCATAATTATTTGATCTGCTGTGAAACAATTTCAATTGTAATTTCTAGCGCTAATTCCGGCCGTGCAACGGCGCCAGATGTAACCATTGCTCATTGATCCAATCAAATTCAATATTCAAATCGAGGCTGAATTAAAAATTCAAAAGTTTCAACTCAAACTTGAGAATTGCGAAGGACCGGTGATTCGAGATTTTGAATAATCAAGTTGTTGTTTTATTCAATTTGGGAAAACGCTTGTGCTGTTTTAACTTTACTGATTATAAAAAATAAGTTTTAATGTTGAAAGATGAAAACATTTTATAATTTGATGGAACAAATAGCACTATAATGTGTAACCTTGGTAATATTCTTTGTCTCGCTTGTCAACTTTGAACCTGGTAATTTGAATGAAGTGACATAAGCTGTGGAAGTTAAATGTTATAATTTGGCAGAAAAGAAGAACCTTTTTGGTACAGTATTCCCCTTACGTACGCGCCAAGTTTTATGGAAACTGTAAAAATAGGAGCCAGAATGTTGTACTTACTTTTGATGCTTTTACGGCCATAACTGTTTCGTCTCCCATTTAGGCCTTTCTGTCTCGAGTCAGTGCTAGGATTTTCCTATAGAGACAAAAGTTTAATTTTTTCAAAATGTGTTGAGTTGGCACATGGAATGACATTAAAGAAATTTAGGTTTTAGGTAACGATTGGAGTAAGAACAAGGTAAGCGTCAACGGCAGTGAATGACGAAAAATGCTTATTCAATACACTTTTTTATATAAGGTCGTACTTTTGGGGCCCAGGCTGAATGTTCTTAAATATTTTGGGAATCTTAGCTTGAAATGTTCTTAAAAATCTTATTGTAATAATCTTATGTATTTGATTAACACGCTTTTTTATAGGTTTTGTTAAGCATAATTAAGATTTTTTTATCATGTTTAGTTTATGAAACAAAATGTAGTCACTGGCTGGTGTCCAGACACTGGGTGTATCTAAGAAGATACGAGCTTCAATATTACATAAAAAAAGTAGATAGACTAAAAGAGAAAATAATAAATATTGTTCTTGTAAAATGTCCATGTATTACTTACTATAGTTGCAAATAATATTGCACTATCGACTATTTGCTGATTCCATTATTTTTGTGCCTTAAAGTAGCAAAATAAAGTTCTCGGCCATCTTTCAGCCTCGGGTTTGTTCTTAGCATGTTTTTAAATTTTGACCGAATTTCAGCCTGACGTTCTTATAAAAAAGGTTCTTATAAAATTTGAGTGTATTGTTAAACTGGTTAATCCGGTCACTGGCTAACCTTTGAAAATCGACCACGTCTTCATAAGTAAGCAAATTTCTTTATTTGTAGCTCATTTTTCTTTCGCAAACACATTTAAGCATTGATCCGCTTAAGAACTAGGGAGCTAAGCAGTAATTTCAATTAAAAACGTGTGAAATTCAATTAACTTATTTGATTAATTTGGCCATTCTTGGTGTTGCAGTGTTTATTTTCGCAAGTAAACGAAAATCCACCGTAGAGAATAGGATTTAGAGCCAATTGCGGAAGACCCATTATTATATCCCTAGTAAGTAGGTCGATCATTACTTAATATTCTCTGTATCGCAAATTTACCTTCTTAAAGCTAGGCTAAGGCTAAATCAGTTTACGAGCCTAAGTGGCCTCTTGGAGCCGGTACTTATTTTTGGTTTCTGTAGTGTTAAGCAGATAAGAGTCATTGACTCCCCCTGGACGGGAAACTAATCCGTCGCAAATTAGCCCTCAGCAGAAGCTGACACTCATTTTACCGACCTCGGGAGGATGGAAAGCTGAGTGAACTTTGGCGGAAAGGGTCACACAAATGTTCAACACTCGGCTGAGCTGGGGTTTGAAGACCTTGTGGTTATAGAAGGCAGAGATCTTACCACGCGGCCGTTAACTTCTTAATTAAAGCATGAAGAGTCAAAAGTTATAAAAGAGAAATAATAATGTCGGAGAACAATAAAATCGTGGCTAGTATGTCTTGAACCATTCTTGAGTAATATTAAAATAGATACCCAAAAAGACCTTTAAAATTCCTCGTTAAAGCGTACCCGAAAAGAGTCTTTACGACTGGTTTTCTCTCTACTGTGATGTATCCCATTTTGCCTTGATTTGCTTCTTGCTGTTTCGCCGGAATGAGAAAGTTTCCTTGCGTTGCCACTTGTTACGTTCCTTTCAACTTCGGTGTCACTTTCATCCGTGGGTGGAAGCACAACAGTATCGTCAGACGTCTGAAATTTCGTTTCTGCGTTAGTTGAACGGTGCTGGTTATTTTGTTGAATATCAACTTTCAGTAGTTTATTTCGTAAAACTTTCAACTCGTTTTCGAAACTTTCTTTCTGTAAGTTTGATGAAGCCAACTCTTTCTGCAAACGGCTACTCTTAACTTTCAAAGCACAAATCTCTGCTTCAAGATCTTCTTTTTCGCCCGAAAGAACATCTAGAGCCTTTTGCAGCTCCTCTCTTTGTTGTTTAACAGAAGCAAGGACAGTTGCTAGCGCTTTTCTTCCTCCGCTGTGATCACTTTTTTCTTTAATAGAAAGTTTGAAGTTAACAAACTCTAGCTCTTTTTCAAAATCTAGAACACGAAATTTTAAGGAATTGTTCTCCTCCAAGAGTCTGCTGTTTTCCTTTTCCATTTCTTGCAATGTCCTTAGAAGAACTTTGCTTGCTGGGGAGACGTCATCTGTTATATTTTTAGGATTTTGCTCAGTTTCGTCTTCACTCAAAACATTCTCTTCTGCACCTTGAGTGCACCTCGAGGCAAACGCTTTTAGGGTTCTCTTTAGTTTAGTTTGTTGTTTCTCAACAGAGAGAAACTCGTGAACGAGTTGTTGGATGCTTTCTAGTCGGATTTTATCCTCCTTAAGGTCGCTCACTTCTTCTTCTAGTCGCATCTTATCCTGCATAAGGGACGAAGTGTTTTCCATCCTTTTAGTTTCTTGATTGTTCTGTTCTGATAGGTCATTTTCCTGTTCGGATACAGCCACTCGTCCATTATATTTCGCTAGCAAGATTTCTAGTCTTTTCTTTTCCGTTTTATACCACTGTAATTCCTCTCTCAGCTCATCAACTCTGCTGTTCTCCACAACTCTTGCAACTTCATCTAAGTGATTATTTTTCAGGGCACATTTTTCACACGTTGCTTTCTCCAAATCGTTACACTTCCCTTGCAGTCTTTCATTTTCTTTTTTGTAAAAGTTGACGCTTTGCTCAAGCTCTGACGTTACCTTATTTTCTTCTCGAAGGTTTCGCTTTAGCTCCTCTTTAAGCCGTATCATTTCTGCGAATTGTTTGAAGTTAGTTTGGTCTTCACTGACCGACTTTGTCCAGCCTCTCAGTTCTTCCAATTCATTTTCCATTTCATCTTTCTGCTTACTTGTCTTTACAAGCTCATCTTCTAACACCGAGATTTTGTTGTTGGATTCCGAAAGCTGCGTTTTGAAAGCGGTTGTTGTTTTCACCATTGCATGGAGCTGATCCTTAAGAAGGGTTTTATTTGCACTGACATTCATCACAGTTTCGTATGCAGCAAGTATGCTCTCCAACTCTTTCATTTCCTTTTTGTATTTTGAAACGTTTCCTTCTAGTTGCACAACGGTATTGCACTTGTCTTTCAAAAGAGTGTCTAGAGCTAAAGTTAATTTTTCAAGCTGAACTTCTGCCAGTGATAATCTATCCAACAAAACCGCTTTTTCATTGTGAACATCGATGATCTTCTTTTGTAAGTCAATAACCCGTTGCTTGGAATCGGCTAGGTCCATTTCTAATCTCAATGTCTCGTCAGATGTAGATGGGGTCATTGACCTTGGGGATTTTTGTTTCCTCATTGTAGATAGTTCAGCTTCCAATTGGTTGCTGTTTTCACGTAATGAGGACAACTGCGAACCAAGGTTCCTGGTCTGCATATTAGAAATTGTGATGTCCTCCTTTAGTTTCAATAAAGTTTTCTTGGCAAGGGTCAAATCTTCTCTTAGCTTGGCGTTATCATTTTCCAAACGAAGTGAGTTGGCCTTTCTTCGTTCGTTTTCGTTTTTTCTTTCTGTACCGTGATCAGGAGGTTCCTTTTCGGTTCCTCCTTTTTTTAATTCAGGCAAATTGATAAGGCACTTGAGTTGATCTTGCAATAACGATCGTTGGCTTTCGCTCACACGCAGTTCATTTTTTAAACAATTGCATTCTTCAGTGACGATGGAAAGCTCCTCGGAAAGTTTGTAAAGTTGTTCTTTTGAAGATGCCAAGTTGGTTTTTAAATCTTCAAATTCACGGTCTTTTGACCATAGCATTATTTCATAGCTTTCCTTTTCTTCTTTCGTCGATGACAATTCTGCTTCTATTCCACGCACAAAGTTATCGATTGAGTTAAGTTTATCGCTTAAGTGTAACAACTCCTTTTCCCTTTCTTCAGCTAAGCGCTTGCATTTTTCGTGTTGCTCATGAACCTCCAACAACTCCTTTTCAAATGCATTTTTCATTACATTTAGTTGCTGCTGCGTAGAGATTTTAAACTCCAATAAAGATTTATTTTCACGTTCTGTTTCTAACATCTGATTGCGAACGCTTTCTAATTCTTTTTGTTTAATAATTGATATCTGTTGAAGTTTTTCTTTCTCTTCCTCTAAAGCGTTCAACTCCTTTTCAAGTCGTTTGTTTCCTTCCATGCTTTCCTTTAATTTCAAAAGTTCTTTTTCATGTTTAATAATCAGTTCTTGCTTGCATCCTACGGCTTTACCTAAAACTTTGTTTTCATATTCTAGTTTCCCTTTTTCATTATGAATACGTTTTAGTTCTGCTTCCCTGTCATCTTCAAATTTTTTGTTTGATTCAAGTTTAGTTTTGAGTGATAAAATGATGCTTTCAAGATCTTGTACTTTGTTTGAATGTTTTATATTGGCCGACCTTGCTTCCAATAAGGCTTTTTTCTCAGTTTCCACTTCTTTTTTCTCAGAGAGAATTTCTTCAATTCTTTTTGTGTTTTCTTGTAAGGCCCTTTTAGTCTCTTGCAGTGTTGCATTCGACGTCGAAAGAGCTCCTTTAAGTTTAGTTATTTCTTCAGATTGTTGTGCATCTGAAAGAGTTTTTGCTTTCAAAAATGCTTGTTTTTCTCTTTCCATTTCTTTTTTATGATTGCATACTTGTTCCATTTGCTTTGTGTTTTTGTCTAACAACCTTTTAGTCTTTTCATTTTCTTCCTTCATTGTTAAAAAAGCATGCCTGAATTTATTCAGTTCTTCAGAATGTTTCCGATCTGATACGGATTTCATTTCCAGCAAATTTCTAATCTGTTGTTCTGCCTTCCTTTGTTGCGCTACTATTTCTTCCTTTTGCTTTTTGCTTTCTTCTAAAAGAAAATTAGCTTTTTTCTCCTCAGTTTTCAAAGTTGAAAGAGCTCCTTCGAGTTTTTTTAGTTCCTCTTGATGTTTGACATTAGATTGTTTTTTTGCTTGAAGTATAGCGGCATTTTCTTGTTCTAATACCTTTTGTCGAGCACAAGTTTGACTTAGCTGTTGTGTCCTTTCTCCCAAAAGGCGCTTGGTCTGTTGATTTTCTTCCTTCAGTTTTAGGTAAATTTGTTCTAGCTGTTTTAGTTTTTTACCGTGTTGCTCTTCTAAAAGAATTTTTGCTTCAAGTAAAGTTTTGTTTTCTTGTTCAGCAGCGCTTTTCTGAGCAGAAATTATTTCTAATTGGTTTATTTTTTCTTCCAACGAATTTTTCATATCGTCAATTTCTTTCTGCGCGGATTTAACAGTTATTTCAAGTCTACTCAATTCTTCGCGATATTGTAAATTCTCACAACGAATGCCTTCGAGCTCTTTTTCTTTCCTTTTTAACAGCTCTTGCTGGTTTTCATTTTTTTCCTGTTGTGACAAAAGAGATTTCTTGATCCTTCGTTGTTCTTCAAGATGAACTTCAGAATCTGTAGCAATATCAGCTTGGGTAGCCACATTACCGAAACTGAGCGCTTGCTGTATAATGGTGCCATCATAATTATTGTCCAAACAGTTGGTTTGATCTTGAGCACTAAAATGTTTGTTGTTTTTTGCTGATATTGAATTCACAACATGTCCAGATATATTAGCCAAGTCCTGAGGAGACGATTCCTTATTTGCCACTGTTGCACAAAAAATATTGAGTTGAGATTTTAATTGTTTGATCTCATCCTTCAGCTGAGAGTTTTCTGTAACTGCTTGCAACAATTCCATGCTTGAACGCTCCGTCAGATTTTCCAAAGTCGGAGCTATGTTTTCAGACTCGTGATATTGCTCATTGTCTGATCCGACACATTTTCCCTCTAACTTGCAAATTTCCTCGTGAAGGTCAGAAAATGATCCTTCGAGAAGTTTACGATTCTCTATCAATGAGTGACACTGTTCCTGGATCTGTAATCTACCATCTATGAGGTCTTTCATGGTAGAGGGGAGACTCTCCTGACTACTAGCACGTGACGAGAGTCGTGACTGGGCTTTGGTTTTTGACTTTAGAATTTGAACCTCGTTCTGCAAACAAAGAATGCACTTCTGTCATATTGTAGTCACAACAGAAACTAATACAAAAGGAGAAACAAAAAAGTAGAGACACTTATAACAAAAAGCTAAAAAAAGTCAAATAAATTATTGCCTATTATAACCAAGGCTATAATAACCAAATAGTTAAATTGCATAATTAATTCATAGGTAGTCGTGCATGCTATATGTTTCCCATTTTTTCCTGACTTTAAAACTTTATCTAATGTGTACGTTAAATAATTTTAGAATGAAGATTTCTAGTTGAGAAGAGATGTTCTCTGATTCTTGAAAAATTTTGACTTTAGTTTTTGATAAAAGAGCTTACCTTATATTTTACTGAGTTACTTTACTAATAAGATTAACTCTGTGCAATCCTCACTCTCGACAGTTACTCTATCTCACAGAGTTTTCTCCTTTCTCATTAGAATTGAAAACTGAAAAATGAAAACTTTTTGATACCTTTATTTTCAAATAGTTATAAATTGAAAGCGTTTAGTTCTAATAAATATTGGTAACCGTCGCAATTTTCAATAACAGTGGAAACCTTTCATATCTAAAATAGTAAATGCTCATATTGCCTTCTTATTTGATAGTATATATCTAGGAGCATCACTGAAGCATTTATTGTTTTGTATTCAATCGTACTACTATTCGTTAATTACTCAAAATAGCTTAATCAATTTTTTTACCCCATGTAAAAAATAATTGTGACTGAACTTCAAAAGGCATCAATTCTTCCCGTTTCACTCCAGAATGAAACAAAAGCTATAAAAAAAAGTAAGGCATTGATTGGCAAATCAAAACTAAAAGAAATTATAAAGTTCCAGCTTTGTAATTTGATAGTTCTTTCGATACTTGTCAATTATACTAAGCGATTCCTACTTCGCAATGAGCGTACAAACGTGGTATCTGAGTCATCCTTCAGGATCATTCAGAAACCATTAAAGATGATTTAGGTAAAAAGGAAGTCTGCAGTCATCGCAGTAAGGTGTCATTTCAGCAAAACGGACTTTAAAGTCTTAAGAATCCATAAATATTTTGGCAGCTATGATCCAGTTTCCTAAGTGATTTTTCTCTGCGCGGCTGTTGGCGGTGCTTGGCTTCGCAGCGCAAAGAATCTGAAGGCTGCTCGCATCTTTTTCCGCCTTGGCGTTATTGGCGAATTACTCCAATCCTTTCACAACACGATCTACTGTTACTTCTGAGGTTTTTTTCCAATTTCTGGAAAGAAAACATACTTATCAGTTTTTATGTTGTTTTTCAAATCGTTTTTGAGATGTCGGGTCTGTGAACTTGAGTTATTGTCTTCGTAGAAGGCATGTAATGTTGTATCGCCATCATCTTGTGTCTTTCAATAATAATATATTGTCGTGACAGTGTTTGCTTATTGTCGCAAGTATTTGTGCTGAACACAACGCCGTTTGAAATCTGGTTTCTGCTCGGTTGTGTTTTGTTGTGATGATGAACTTTGTATAGGCAATTAAATAAGACGTTAATGTTCGTCTGTTTCATTTAGGCAATTGCTTCATTGTTTCTGTCAATCGGTTTGATTCTTATGTTAACTCTAAAGCGTGTTGTGAGATCGTCTGCGTTATTGGACTCCTGAGAAGGAATCGGTTGTCAGTAGTAGTGACTGACGTTTCGAAATTCTGTGCTGAACTCATCATCATAGTCAACTTGACTGTGATGATGACTTCTGCACAGGTTGTCGAAACGTCAAGACTACTACTGACAAAAGTCCTTCTCAGAATTACTCCAATCCTTTCACAGCACGATCTACTGTTACTTCTGAGTTTAAAACCATTTACAGTTTTATGCTAACTCGACTACGTTGTTAATTTTGAAAAAGAAACGTTTCCTAATATAAGAAGAGATCACCTACAAACCGAGCACCGCTATAAACACTAAAATTGAGCAATGAAAGTTGAAAGCGTGTTTTCAATTATTAGAAAAAAATATAAAGATTGAAGAAATCGTAATTGTGCGAACCTTTCATTTATTATTATGCTAAAATTATTAGTTGGTTATGTGTTTGATGAAATAGTCATGGCGGGAAAAAAACTGCAGAAGTCGCATTTTCAAACCCATAATAACGTATCCCAGTTCTTGGTTATTGTTGTTATTAGCAGCTAACAACAAGTGTGTGGCCAGAAAAACTCATTTTTCTGAGGTTCTCACAAAATATATGCAGTCAGATTTGTTTTAGTTTACACTTAAAAACAAAACGAAAGTGTCACGTAGTGAAGAGCGCTAAGAAAGACATAATACACCACAAGATCTTTTAGTTTTTCCAAAGAAGCAAACGGCCCTCCTCTTTAAGAGTTTAAGGAGCGAAAATCTTATAATAAGCTGGTGGTTGTGCAACCTGACCCATCGAAATGTTTGCGCCTTCCAGTTACCGGTCAGGATCAAGTTCCTCTGGCTAAAAGCATGGACCTTTTCCAGAAAGACATTTAACTGATATTATCTCTGCTTACCTTAGCTATTAATAATTGTTTCTCTAGACCTTCCCTCTCCGTCTGAGCTCCACAAAGTTCTTCTTTGAGCTTCTGGTTGGTCTCAATAATGGAGGAGACTTCAAGGCTGAGCTCGTATCCTTCCTCTGTGCTTAACGGTTGAACATCAACATCAGAGGCGTCTTCTTCCGACATGTTGAACAACTGAAAAATGGATGACATATCATTCTCCAGCTGTTCCTTCATGGCGATGGTTTCCTGTAGGTGATCATTGTTTGTCTCGAGTTTGGTCTCGAGATCTGTTTTTGTTTCAACCAAAGAATTGACAGCAGCAAACAACTTTTTGCCCTTGCAACCTAGGTCTTCTTTTAGTACAGAACTGTTTGGAGATTCGATTTCTGTTCCACTTTCTTTGTCGTTTGAA
The DNA here is from genome assembly GCA_026546465.2 of Palythoa caribaeorum. Classification (NCBI taxonomy): domain Eukaryota; kingdom Metazoa; phylum Cnidaria; class Anthozoa; order Zoantharia; family Sphenopidae; genus Palythoa; species Palythoa caribaeorum. The sequence goes on from JAOCNB020501667.1 coordinate 16,950, forward strand.
GTTAACAACTCGAATATGGCACTGATATCAACTTGGTTTTGTTCGTTCGTTGTTAGAGCGTCTTCAAGTCTGGCCTTTGTTGCGATTAGTTCAGTATCTAAGTTTGTTTTTAATTGTTCTACTTCATTTATTTGATTTTTTAGCGAAACAATTTCATCTTTCAGTGTCTCGTTGTCCTTTAAGAGGGCATTATGGTCATTTTCTAAAGCCACCTTTTCCTTCAAAACACAAGAAACTTTTGAGTTAAGCTCGCCATTGATGACCCTATCATTTGCTGATTCTTTGACGTCCTCAGAGACCGAATTTTTGGTAACTAGCTGGAACACTTCTGATATACAATTTTCTAAACGTTTTTGGTTTGATGTAGCCTCTTCTAGCTTGAAACTAGTCGAATCCAACTCTTGATGAAGTGAACAATTTTCCCCTCTCAGTAATTCCACTTTCTTCTTAACAACAACTACTTCGTTTTCAAGTCTCTCGTTTTGATTTGAAAAGTCTGATCTCTCTTTCTGTAATACACTCTTTTCCTCTATAAGTGTTTTAATACCTGTACGAAGGCATTCTAAGCTGGCCTTGTCTCTCGAAGAGCTGAAACACTCCCCAGATTTAGAGTTTGATGTTTTTAGAATGTGGAACATCGAGTTTATCCCATCTGCTAACTCTTCTTTTCCGGTTATATTTTCCTTGAGTTTACGATTACACTGCTCTAGCTCATTGTTAGCTGAGGACGTAGCCTGCTGTAAGGTTCTATTCTGTGCGCTCATGTTGTTAACTTCGTCTTTAAGTTGACCTATCTGCTTAGAAAGAGCTGCATTGGTTTTGTTCAATTGGTAATGTTCAAGGACCATGATCGAACACTGCAATGCTTTGTCAAGAAGGACATGACCCAAACAATTTTCCTTCATTTGCAAACTCGAGAGGTAATCATCAACTCCGGATGGCGAGACGTCAGCTTCGTCATCTGGAAATAATTAGATAATAATTGTTATTTGGAAGTAAAGGTACTCAGGACTTTAGCAGTTTTTTTTTTCTATTCTGTGTGGCTGTGAAATAATAGACCGGTAACTAATAAACAGTACAGATAGTGCGCAAGTTTAAATATTTTTTGCATTTGAGTTTAATTGACATAAAAGAGCGATTTAATAGTGAGCTTTGTTGCAAAATAGAAATATTAGTATCCTTCGCAGTTAGTCGGCTTTCTCGAACTCAGTTTTTACTTTCAGCATTTAGGAATACAAAGCAGTCTTCATATCAATTGATTATGTTCAGATATTTACTGAGTTTTCGGATTTATTAATATTTCTAAAATGAAAGCTTCTTTATAGTTTTTCCTTTTTTTAACGTAGCTTGCTTATATTTGCGAGAATACAATGTTCTTGTGTCAAGACTGCTATTTGAAAATTTTGATTAAGTTTAAGAGCGAAGTTTATTTTCGAAGATGCGAGCTATCTTGTAAGCTACTCTAAAATTCAAGGTAAAGTTTGTATGTATCTATGTATATAGAGCACGGGCCAAAAACATTTGTTACCCATTCGACATGCTGTTTTATACAAGATGATGTTTTTAACCAACCAACGATGATTGATCTCCAACCAAATTGTCGAATGAAGGATTTAAAAAGGTAACTGAATCAAAGAGAATAAGTGAGCATGTTGAAATCCAAATATTGGTACGTATATTAACCCTTTCAGCTCCAGGCAATTTATCAACATCTAACTTCTCCTTACATAACTCAAACAAAACAATATAACTGGTAATAAGAAGTAAGGAATTGATCAAATGAAATAAGTTAAAGTTGAAAAGCCAAATTCTCCCAAACTACTTAAAAAGAAAGCATGAAGCTCAGTTGGGAGAATTTACCAACACATCATTTGTCGTGCTTGGGGCTCAAAGGGTTAAGAAGGAAACCAGGTTCAACTATATTGATAGGGAATAGATAGACCTAGAGTCAGTTGGTAAAAGACATTTAGGATAGAAGGTTGTGTGATGGAGTGTGCGATGTGGAAAGAAGCAGAACTAGCGGCCACAACTCCAAGGGAGTTAAGAGATAAGAGAGAAGAGATATAGAATTATGTGAGAAATAAACGACATATCTTACTGGCATGTTCCTGACGTTTCTCAACCATCTCTCTCAACAATTTGTAGACGTCATTCATTTGACTTTCGCTGTCCTGTGATTTCTTATCTGGAGGACGGAACACTTGGCTCAAGAAACTAAAGCTTTTTTCATCCAGGTCTCTTTTCATTTCAAGCAAATTCTTCATCAGCTTGAGTCTTGCTCTACTAACCGCATTCTCGCTAATTTTCAAATTTTCCGTATCAATTGTTGCTGGCGTACAGCTGCTAGACTCCACCACTTTGTCATCATCAGTTTTGTTTGCGATGTACAGGACTGATTCATCAAAATATACGAGGTTACTTTCTACTCCCGTTTCAGCAATCACTGATCCATTCGGGATAAGAACATGTAACCCATTATGTCTGGCTTCCGTAAATTCTTCCTTTGTTGGGGCAGAGTTTTCGCTGCAGGGGCTCGAACTCATAAAGGTTTCAACCGATGAATTTCCAAGACTGATATATTCCTTCAGTAGCTGCAGTACCATGTCAGAGTTTTCCATAACTTTAATAGTGCTTGGTAGAAGTTCTCTTTCGATCGCTTCATTGCTAGTCACGTCGAGTTCTTGCTTTGAATGTTGAACATTATTTATCAGACTTTTGACTGCACAGTAAAGCTGCATAGACATAACTTCTGCCAACAGAACTGCTCTTGTTTGGTAGTCCCTTCTCTTCACGCGGCGCGTGAAAGCTGACAGTTGCATTTTGAGGTTCCGGTAGTTTTTGTTGGCGCTCTCAAGATCCGATTGTAGTTTGACAATTTCTTCTTCATGCGACGTTTGCTGAAGGGAAAAAGATACTATATCAATTTAGTTTACATAGAGACGACTTTTGTGGAAGCTAAGGAAATAGGACACATGGTTTGTCTTTATTACGTGAGGTTGCTGCCTCAGAACCTCTCGGGAAGGAGAAAACCCACGACATCGGTTATCAATATTTAACACCTCCCCCTGCTAGAATTAACGGCGGCGCAGTTGGCGCAGTGGTAAGATTTCTGTCTCCCAACCACAAGGTCCCGGGTTCAAACCCTAGCTCAGCCTACTGTTGAACATTTGTGTGACCTTCTTTTCCACCAAAGCTTTCGATCTTTATAAGGTTGGTAAAATGAATACCTGTTTCTGCTGGGGGCTAACCTGCGATGGACTAGTGTCCCGTACAGGGGAAGTCAATGACTCTCATCCACTTAACACTACAGAAACCGGAGATAAGCACCGGCTCCAATGGGCCACTTAGGCTCGTAAAAGGATTTAGCTTAGCTTTAGCCTGCTAGAATTACGTCATGCCGGTGTCCAGAAAACCATGACCTAATTGATGATCTAAACAGAAAAAAGAGTGGAAGAGAGGGGAAATTGCAGAACATATCAACACAATACACGCGCACCTGTGTTTCATAGAGACTCCTGAGGGATGCCAAAGTTTTGTCGGAGTTGGCGATGGCTTCTGCTAACAATGTCTCCGAGTCTGTTGTAATAGAGAGGATTCTCTCCTCGTACATTTTCCTCATTTCAACGATGTCCTTTTCTGTTTAGAAAAGAAAACGAAGGCACTCTAGTACACACCAAGTATTGGCGTAGTTCTTTTTCACATCAAAATACAAACAAATTCTAGAAAAAGGTCAAAAAGAGATCGCTTATTTTAGAAAACCTTTTACCAAGAGTTAATTTTAAGGAAAAAAGGAATTGGATTTTGTGACAAAAGAGAGTTAATTTATCACTTCAGCCATAATTTAAAACGGTGTTTCATTTGTAACGTAAATACGCCTTGTTTTAAAAGAGGTTAAATATAGCATTATATATAAACATGGCTTCAAATTCGCGGCTTTTTCGAGCTTAGGAAGACGATACTGAAACTGCTTTTATCCAAATGCGAGTAGACGCACTCGAGGAAAATGAGCCCTTTGATTTTATATACTTTTTAGGCGAAAATAAGTACTATGCAGCCAATCAGAAGTTTGGCCGTTATAAAGATTCCCCTTAAAATTAAATTTTAAAATCGCTGCAATGCAGTCTGATAATCGCTTAGTGCGTGAAACTCGAGAGATTGCCAAAACTAATATTTTTCCAACTTTTTAACTTGTAAAACAAATTATATAATTACCACGTGATTCCACGAGTTTATTCAAATCTTCACTCAGCCTCTTGTAGTCAACCTATAGGAAAAAAACAGCCAGATTACAATTTACAACACTGCCGTTTGCTCTTTTCTTAGTCCAGTGTTTCTCTGAGTATTAATCACTCATGCATGATATAGATTTATACAAGATATCTTAAGTAAGGTTCTTTTTGTGGAGACTGGAACTAGAGTCGAGTGCATGCGTTGTTATTGTTGTTATGTTGAACACGTTTAGAGCAGTTTTGACGCTCGAGTTTCGTTGAACTTCTAGTTTCTTATACGATTTTACATTTTAGCCACCTTTTATAGCCATTATTATTATCATTATCATTATCACTATTATCATTATCATCATCATCATCATCATCATCATCATTATTATGAATACGGGATGTGTAATAGATCCCTAGTTGGTTCACTCAACAAATATAGTTCTGGAGAATGATAAAGGCTATATTCTTCAATTAATGTATCATTCGTTATTGTTCTCAATCACTAGAAAATTAACGCGCTATCTGTGTATTCAAAATTTTATATTTTGCTATAAAAAGATCTTCTCACCTCAACATTAACGTACGCATTTGTAGTGATCTTCATAGCTCTGGAACCAAAGTTGAGCGAACATTTGGTCTCACTAACGTCACACATCGACGGTGCCACGCAAACCTAAACAGAAAATAAATTACGCTTTTTTATAAGAACAATTAACGAGGCTCAAATTTGCCAAAATTTAAGAACAAGCTCAGGCTGAGGCTTGATAACTAAGACAAATTTTGTGGTAGAAAATTGACAAAAACCTAGCGATACAGCATAAAACATAAAAAGTCACTGTAAAGACTGCTCAACAAACAATGAAGGTAGTTCGCCTCTAAATTCAGCCGTACAATATATGTTTAGCAAGGCATTTCATTTTCCAATACTTTGACCTTGTTTTGTTTTTTCTTCAATAAAAAGCGCTCACAATAATAAGAAAAAATTAAGAACGAATTGAGGCTGAAATCGCCCAAAAAATAAGAACAATGAGCCTCAGCAAAATTTACTGGTTCTTATAAAATAAGTGTGTAATCAAAGGGAACTATGAATTATTCGTGTATACATTAAATTTTGATTAATTTGCCAATAGTTAAATTCATTTTTACAAGAACATATATTTGGATACAGTTGAAACGACTTGTTTTGAATGGATGATTGAAAAGTCAGATTGAAATAAGATTGATTTCTGATTCTGAACTTGAAAAAGAAACTCTTTCATAACAAGTGAAAGTTCTTCAGTAGTTGCGTCATTTTTGTCCCTAACATCTTTTGCCCTCCTCAAGTTACACCGGTTTTCTTTTTAAAGAAACAGTTTAAGTTTAAGCTGATGACGGTAGAAAAGAGTTGATAAACAACGTTTCCGAGTAAAGTCCCTCAGGGTAAAGATTTTCTGGCCACTGATACTTTAGATGTCTTTTTATGCTTTGCAGTTCTTGTTTTGAAAACTGATAAACTTGATTAATAGCAAAACCTTGAACCTTTTGCACGAGTGATTCCAACTGGTTCATTCTTTGAGTTTTACACAATCTGGTTTTAACATAATTACGATAACAAAACGATAAACATTTTTTCGATGTGGAGACATCAAAGAAAACACGCCGAGGAAGTCTCAATGTAATTTATTGCGACGGAAACCGGTCGATCCGCCCCACAGTCGATCCGCCCCAGTCGTTCCGCCCCACATCTTCGGTTGATTCGCCCCACATTTGTGGTCGATCCGCCCCTGCAACTCATGTTCTCACAAACATGAAATAAAAGCGTACAATGAGTAGATTTATTATTTTGTGTTTGTTTGTATCCGGTTGTTTAATTCG
>JAOCNB020501668.1:0-14661 GCA_026546465.2 Palythoa caribaeorum
AACCTTGTACTGATTATTGTAAAGCGCCTTTGATCATATACACATGGAAAAGGCGCTATATAAATGCTTATCATTATTATTATTGTTGCTCTGTCATGAGGCAGATGCAGTCCATATAGTATCCTCCTCAAAGCTTTTGGTTAATCTTTTCATACGTAGGAGATATTCACAAACAATTCTGTTCTGTACCCCATGGCGGCCCATGCACAATTCACAAAGACTATGTCAGTACTTACCCATTTGACAACCGCACTCCCAAAAGTCCTGCGGGTTGAAATTGCTTGAGTTCACTCTAGACCCGGCAGGATATATTCTACTAAGAAAAGTCTTGTTGTAGTTTACAAATTCTTCTGGATACACTAAGGCAAGTTTTCTTGCAAATGTTTCATTGAACGAACACATTTCCCAAAATTTCTCTGAAAACAAAAAAAAACAAACTTTAACTCTATACTGTTCTCTTCCTTTAAACACGCACAAGATAATTTATTTCATATTCGGAAATTGCTCAAAGGACGCGAGGAAGAATGAAACCGGGCATAGCCAAGAGTGCTGGCAACGTGGATGGTACAGTTTATAAGATTTCTTTCTTCCAACCACAAGGTCCTAAGTTCAAAGTCTGGCTCAGCCGAGTGTTGAACATTTGTGTGACCAGCCGCTTTTCCACCAAAGTTGACCCAGCTTTATGAGGTGGGTAACTGAAATGAGTACCAACCAGGGGGAGTAAATGACTCTTCTCCACTTAACACTACAGAAATTGGAGATAAAAGCCAGCTCCAAAAGGAAAATAGCTCCTAAACGCCATTTAACTTCCATAAGTGCAAAGTGCATCAATAGGCAGTCATGCCAGTAACAACAATGGAGAAAGGTTTTCAGGGAACCGTTAGTTACCGGCATAGCAATCGATGGATGAGAAATGAAAACACTTTGTCTGTGGTAATCTGTGGCTATGTGTAAACCAGGTTTGAGAATGATGCACTGCAATTCAATATGTACAATAATAATGATAAATTATTTCTAAAAGGAGATCAAAACATTTAGTATCATAATCAAAGATAATGTCTGTATAGTTGCTGCGGCAAGTTAAGAGTGGCAAACCCCCAAAAGTCAATATTACGTACTTGACAATGAGTTTCAACTTACGATTCTCGGCTGACTGCAAAAAGTCGTGAAAAGCTACGGACTTGCAGTACGTAACTAAATCTGAAAGTTCTCGGGCGAGTTTTATCTTCTTCTTTGGTTTTGGAATGTTTTCCTGAAAAATAAAAAAGCGACATAGGGTGATCAATTCCACTTATTCATTTATTTCGTTGACAAAAAATACATTCAGCCATGGAAAAAAACAAGACGCAACAAATCGCACCAATGATAATAAATGTAACTCGTCTTGATTAATTATATCAAAATATTTAAAAAGGGTAATAAGTAGAAAAATGCATCTGATGTGAAGTGTAGCTCAAATCTTCCTTTACAGATAAGGTCTCTAACGTTTCCAAAGCGTGGTTACGAGCTGTCTCCATCGTGTGTCAGTATATTGAACACTTTACTGAAAGAGCTTTTTTATTCCGTACAATTAACGCTATGAAGTGAGTTTCCCTGTAATGTTGGTAAAGGCCATTTCCCAATTATACGCTCCATTGATCAAAAACAAAACCATCAAGTCTACGTGGCTCCATGTTCATTTCTGATACATTTACAGCATTTTTAAAAAACCTGCCCTCGACTTGGTGGTTTTGTTTGTGAGCATTGGAGTGTAATGCATAAATGACCTATTGCATTAGACTACTAATCGCGCCTTTGCTCGTGTTCGCAAGCTTGATGCTATCATGTTTTGATCAATACACCGTTTCACAGTTCCTGAAAGGTAACCAAGCTTCTACTTGAAGCTGAGGTGAAGGTTGACCTCGCACAGTTAGGGAAGTGAAAGTAATATACATGCTAATAAGTTTCTTTCTTATGATAATTAGTTCCACCTCTCTAACTGTGCGAGGACAATCTTCGCCTCAGTTTCATGTAGAGGCTTGGTTACCTTTCAGGAACTGTGAAATGGTCTATTTATCTCTGGCCGACCTGCTTACCATCACGAAATGCCTCGACCTCATGCTACTGTTGGTAGCTTGGTGCTAGCGCTATGACGACTTGCTTCAGTAGTATAGTATGCACCGAATTACCCTCAAGAAGCATAAAGTATTGTCTTATAGTTCAAAGTCTACGAAGCTACAATCCGCATACAATCCACTCGGTATTTTATTCATGAATTTAGAATAAATAATAAATAATTTATTTAGGACGTATGACGTTATTCTACGTTAATTTATCCCAGCTCATGTTAATGAGACACATTCGCAAAAATGGGGATAATTCGGTGCATACTATACTACTTGCTTCGAACTTTGTTTGATTCATCGTTTTCACTGACACAGCATGTTTTTGTCGTCTAGGCAACAATATAAGCGCGAAGAAATATGTGTTTAACTATCAAAAATAAAAATTTTGAATAAACTACATTTGCCTCTGGTTTTGGGAAAGATAATATAAAGGTAACCAAAACCTTTTTGGGTCTCAAATTATGTTTTTGCGGTCACTGTAGAAAATTACAACATTTACAATGCATTATAAAGTCAGGGAGTTCAAAATCGAGTATTCCGTTCAGTCTAACTGGTTGCTACTGTGTTAAACATGTATATATCTTTACTAATATGCAATCATTGTAAATTTCAACACAATTCAGCCTTTGGCTGCAAGAATAAAAGGCAATAAAAAAATAGTATTCAGTAATATAATATATGGATACAAGCACCCTCAGCTTTGATTAGGTCTAAAACCGGACTTGCAGAGTTGCAAAACATATCGAATGCACTTCAGTAATCAATGATTATTACTATTTTAAGCATTATATAAGTAAATCCATCGTACCATACCTCAACACTTATTTTTCTGCTAATTTGCCTCCGCATGCTCCCAGATCGACTGTCCTGTCTCTCCAGCTTGATCTCGCCATTGGCAACCATGCCGTCTTCTGCCTCCTCCTCATCTTCACTCACTTCGCCAGCCTCTGTGTTATTATCTGCATCTGCTGGCAGCTTTTTATTCTACCAGAATCGAACACAAACAAAGTGAGTTAAAAAGTATTTAATTTGACGGAAAAAATACATTACAAAGAGAAAAAAATTTTAGTCTCTACTTGTTCTTTATTCAATCATAGTTAACTAAAGGAAAATCTCGAAGTGGCTGTGTACCAACTACTGAATGTCAAAAACCATATTCTAAAGGTTCTGGGCCAAAAAGCCGATTATCAGTAACTATGCGTTATCGAACAAGCGTGAGGTTAAGATAGCTGGATATTATCCAAGTTGTTTTTCTTGTGTTATTATGGACCGAGATGAAGTCAAGGCCCATGAAAATACAGAAAAAGACCAAGGCCAATATCCAGCCATCTTAAACGAACACACTTGTTCAATAAAGGACTTATTATATGGCGAAAAAATTTCACTTTACTACTGTTTTCCGTAAGACTAAATGCTTCCATGTCTTCATATCTACTATTATGCCTCTGAATTCCCTGGGGAACAAAGGGCCGCAATAACACCCCTCCCTCCAACAAGCGTGGTTCTGGGAAATCCTCTTCAGCTTGGTCCACGTCTTACCGGCTGCCTTCACCTCAGCATCAACGCTTCTGCGCTAGGTTTGTTTTGGTCGGCCCACCTTCCGCTTCCCTTGTGGATTCCAGTCAAGGATTTGTCTGGTGACGTTAAAAGCAGGCTTGTGGAGCATGTGACCGATCCATCCCTATTTTCCTTTCTTGATCTCGGACTCGAATGGGGCTTGTCTGGTCCTGTCCCACAGTTGTTCATTTGAGATGACTTCCGGCCACCTGATGTTGAAGATGTTCCTGAGACATCTGCTGCTAAATGTCTGGAGTTTGTGGGTGTTAGTCTTTGTTACCCGCCAGGTTTCTGAGCCGTAAAGTAGGACCGACTTGAAGTTGGTGTGGAAGATCCGGATCTTGTTGTAAAGTGAGAGAGCTGTTGATCTCCAGATTAGCCGTAGGGTGTTGAAGGCCTATCGTACTTTCTTGATTCGAAACTTGATTTCTTTGTCTGTATACACTGCCTAGGTAAACATATCATCTTTGCATTTTGATTTTTGTAATTGTCGGTTTTTGTTGACGAATTAATTAATGAAACTCGTCTATGTTAAATTTGTTTTGACTGACCTCTTCCCCTTTTTGCAACTCCATTGCCCAAAACTCGATGTGTTATTCCGCTCCACGCAATTTGCTTTCTTGCGGGAACAAAATGGGCAATCCCGAGCGGGCGAGATGGGCCTATTTTGCCCGCTCGTGTAACCAATCAGAACACAGAATTAGTGATGGTGGTAAACGTGATAATGATGATGGTTGTGGTGGTGGTGATGATGATGATGATGATGATGATGTAAGCAGAGGTAATAGTGATGATCGCGGTTGTGGTGAAGACAATGATAATGATGATATTGGTGGCGATAATTATGAATTAGTTTACCTTAACTAGTATTTTGCCTTTTAAACTCTCTGGGGAGGGTAAACTTCTTTCATTTTCTCCTGGAGGCGTAGTGTATAATTTTCCTAAAGAAGAAAAGAAACAAACCTTAATTAAAGTTGCGACATCAGCGTTTGAAAATACAGAAGCTGAAGTTTTAAGTGCTTTCTATTTGCTGTGGTTTAATCAAATCGAATTTTTTAAACACCCTGATTCGTTTCCCAATTCATATTTCATTTGACCCTAATGCCTCATCATTTAAAATTGCCACGTACTTCCCATTAGGTCCACCCAAACGGACTTTTACATAATATTCACTATTCAATACTCACACTGTACCTTTGAGAATTTCTTTGAGGTGCTTTGCCATTACTTTTTGTTGTCTTACACTGCAGTGGTTTTCTACAGAGAGGATTAATGGGTACCTATAATGTACAAGGCACAGAATGGGTAAAAGAACAAACAACATAAGAAAAAGACTGGTGCAATTACAAAATGGAAATGGTAAATGTAAACGTTCCGCCAGTTCATAGAACTAGTATCAATGGAATCCGATAATGCACGCTACTCCTCCCCCTGTCAGTGCTTCGTTTTACGGGCTTTTAAAGCTAAAGCTACACGGATGAAAGAAAAGTTGAAACAGGCGTTACAGGTCACTGAGAATCGAACTGGGAACCTCCAGCACAGAAGGTAGCGCACTTCCCAACTATGCTACACGCCTGCTCCTGTAAAAGTAATGATACAACAACATACATGTAAAGTAAGAGCCTGCTCTTTGTAGTGTAAAACGTAACATGTTCTTACATAATCAAAGTCAAAAGCAGTTTAACATGATATGGCAAAGCCATTCGTATATGAAGTTACTGTCTCAAATCAATGCAATGTAACAAAACTAGGTTAAATATGACCAAAGTTTATAATATTAGAAAATATTACTGTTCGTTAAGTAGCAATGCACTCCTCTGCGATGTTATTGACTGAACAAGTCAAATACAATAGCATGTTTCTAAAGCGTAGAAAATCCTAGTTTTCTGATAAACGCAAAACCTCCACCAAACTAAGCCTTACAAGGCTGGTGTGTATCTTCAGTTTCTGTAGTGTTTAGTCGATGAAAGTCTTTGATTCCCCCTCAACGGGACACTAATCCATCCAGATTTGCACCAAATCAAAAGTGATATTTACATATTCAGCTGACATGACTAAAACAAAGAGGGTAAAGCGTCTTGCTCAAAGACACCACACCATGGTTTGGCCACTTTTATACCAAAAACCTTCAGTGTTAGAGATCATCTATCTCCAGTTACACTAACCAATCGTCAACTGCTTTCTGAACCACATGCTGTTCATTCTGATATACTTACGGCGAGGCTGTGAAAGCATGTTCCCTAATGGTGGATAAGACATCTTTCAATAATATCTTGGATGTTAATGTGTGTCCATGGTATATGATTGGTTCATCGTTTGCTCCATCCCAGCAATCCACTGAACAAAGTACAGGGAATAAAATAGAAAACTACTGCTGAAAACCAAAATACTTAAAGAGTCTTAAGAACTACATTCAAAGATAGTCCCTACTAAAGTACAGTAAGTTTCTCCATCCACAAAAAACTGTTACTGGAGGGAAGGAAAAGTTGTAAAACTAGTTTTCTGCATGCTTTCGCGAATTCAATAAAAGAGAGAAGTCCCAGGGTTCATTAAGGCAGACCTTGAACAACTAATTCATGAAGACACGGGCAACTTGAATTTAAAATAGAGTTAGGTCCATGAAGAATAAGGATCTTGGACGACCAAGAACGACCAATCCCTACTTAGATGACTTTAAAACTGAAAACTCAGTATTAAAACATTAGCCGTCATGGCAACAACTGAACTATAGTCTTGCGCAAACAAAACAGTTTTTGCCAATTTTGCTGTAATGATCACAATTATTGAAACTTTCTAGGAACGCATGCAGCAGGTTTGTTTTTAATAGAAGTTTTAAAAGGACCATCATTAGTCAATAACAGCACGATAAGCAGAACGTAAAAATGATTTCACGATTAGAATCCATGGCAGTCATTACAGGTGCTTACGTCAAAGCGTTGTATCAACCTCCCTTGAAAGCTTTACTTTTTTAAGAAAATCTCCTGTTTCATTTAATTAAAAACTAAATTTAGTGGTGTAAGAAGGCAAACTGCTGCCTAATTCAATTTAGGTTTAAAAAATTAACCTTCTATTTTTGATCAATTCCATATTTCTCATTACCAAATGTAGGTCTTAATATAATAATAGGAATAAGAATAAGAAAAGAATAAGAATAAATCAGCATTTAGAAGTGTATACTGCGATAGTAATAATGACAGATTCTTAAAAACGCATTATACTAATACATCAATGATTTTACAGCTGAGTAAAAACCATTTGAATATCATAAAAACATAGATACAAACAGAATATTAGAAAATTTAAGAAATAAAGTTAGGTAAGGAGAAGTGCTCATAAACTTTCTGGGGCTGAAAAGGCTAATGACAAATGCAAGTCTTTAGGGTTAAATATAAAAATTTACGGTGTATATCAATTTGCTGTTTGTTTGCAAGAAACCCAAACTATAATGACTAAGTATAGTATCATATAAAAATTATAACAATTGAAAACTTCAAACAAGAAAGTTAGATGATAATTATCCGAAATGATGATCTACATAGAAGAATGAATTGCTTTACTTCTCACATACATTCTACACATCTACAGCCATCCAGGAGAGCATTGGTGTATCCCTCAACGCTTGACTTCCCACTCAGCTGATTATCTAGTAAGTACCTTAAGAAAACATTTGCCAGTTTTAATATTATACTCTCAGTTGCCATTACATTAGGGGGCACAAACCATCAATAAGTTAGTTTTCATCTTTATCCTTATCCTACCAAATACAATTTCACATAACTGAAATGAACAAGTCCTAACTTTTGAACTGCTGCTTGAAGCCCTACAAAGTTACAACTCATTTTCTTTGACTTTATAGTATGCAAATAGATTCTGAAAATGTCGATGCTTCAATGAAATATGAAGTTTCCAATTTTTTGGAAATATTGTGACTTTGATTTTTAAAAACTCAGTAGGAAAAGGAATAACATGCAGTTTATCTTTACCGTATGATTTTTCAGTGGTTTTCGAGTATGAGAGTCACGTATAGGCCTTTATCACGAATGACGGCGATTTTAATATTCATTTGTCTACATTCAAATCAGCACTACTAGCCTCGCTTTAGGTAACATATTCTTCCGAAAGCTTTACTCAAAACCGGGGATAGTAATTCTATTTTGAATGTAGACAAAAGAATATTAAAATAGCTGCCATTCATGATAAAGGTGTGTTTGCAGTGTTTTGATGAGAATTTTCCACTGAAATATTTCTTTTTTTTTTACAAGAGAAGATTTATAATGGCATATCAGTAGCCTTAGACTTAGCATTTGCTTTTGCCACCAAAACGTAATGTTACTTTGAACAAACTGATGAAACTGTATATTCTAAGAGTGATTTGTTTTTAACCTGCAGCATGATAAAAGCTTCTTATTAATAACTTGTTATTAATAACTTTTAATAATGACACAGGCATGATGAAGCTATACTGTACACTGATTTTCATAATAATAACGTTAATTCATTCGTTATCAAAGTTATATTAATGTACACAATCTCAAAACGGCAGTACAAATCTGTTTCACCCTCATGGGGCAGATAACCTTGGAAATAAATTGATCTGGACATAGATTAATAATGGATAAATTTTCGTTGTCGACGACCAATTATTTTTATTGTTAACTATTAGACAAAGATCTCAACCCAAACTTACGTATTGTGTGAAGATGCAATAAAATAATGTGCTAATGGCTGAGTCATGTCATGACAAACAGTTTTATGCTCAGTATCAAAAATATCACAGTCTGGTTCTAACAGGTATTGGGTGAAACCTGAAAAGTAAAAAGGAAAGAAGTTACATTTGGCTTTGTCAAATAAAATGCAACCCAATGTCACCTCTTTCAAGCTTAAAGAAAAGGAAAAGAAAGGGAAGGGAAGGAAACGAAAGGAAAGGAAGAGAAACGAAAGGAAGAGAAAGGAAAGGAATGGAAAGGAAAGGCAAGGAAAGAAAAGAAAAAGAAGGAAATGAGATGAGAAGAGAAGAGAAAAGAGTAATACATAGACATTACATAATATGATTAATAACAAACATTCACCATCAATGCCCAAACACTTTTTTCTCCTTCCTTCTTCTGTGGGTTCGCATCTGCTAATAACTTCTAGACAATGATCCTTTCCAACTCTGGACATCTAAAACAAACAATATTATAGAGAATTGAAATTATATAAAAATTACAATTACCAAATGAATGAAAGACAAAGTCAATTAATGTGGGTGTTAAAGTTTGTGAACAAAGAACTAAAGACTATATTTTATTGCTAATCAGCCAGAGTTGTCTTTGTCATTGTCTCAGTCGTAACTGTTGTCATTTTCAATGTTGTGGCTATGGTTGTGGTTGTCGTGAATGTCATTGCTGTTGTTATTCATCATCGTTGTGTTCCATTACTATGTTGTCAGCATTCTTGATTAATGGGGAAGCACGTCTTTAACAGAAGCTCTCCCAAGATATCCAAAGCTTTGAGATTATCTTCAATGTTTACTTACTCCTTGCTCAGACTCCAGGAAAAGCAACAAATCATCTGTGGTTAAATAGTCATTGAAACTAGCATATCTGAAATTAAAAAAATCCATTTTATTGTAAAATCATAATGCCATCCGTTTTAGAGAAAAGTTAATTTTTTTAAAGCCTAGATCTTATCTAAAAAACATTTTTGGTCGCAATATAAAACTCTATAGTTTTCACTCTGTCCACATCAGCATTTTCAAAATTTTAATATAATATATTTAGGACCTTGAAGAAATAGTACAGTAGGTATGGTATTAGCCGTATTTTTGCGATAGATTCTCGTTAAGTACGGTGGAACTAATTATCGACATAGCTTATGAGTAAAATGCGATGGATTCTCATTAACTTTCGGTGGATTGTATTACCTTAGGATGATATCATCCCTCAAAAATGTGCAATTATTTTATTTTCGAATGATTTGTTCAAACTTCTTCGATTATTTTTTTGTTTTGATGGATTGCGCCATTATGTGCAATGTTTTACGGTGAACGGTTTTACCAGTTTCTTTTTTTTCTGCGTTACTGACATTATAAAAGCAGTAGAGCCAAGCAGTGCTGACGTTTCCCAGTTGGAAAACTATATAAATGGTAAACAATTTTTAAGAAAAGTACAATGAGTCATAAAGCTTATGCAAATCCTAGCACGAAGTAAAAACGTAGTTGTAAAGAAATAATCCTCTATTGTTTTGTTTTCAATAGCTGTTAGCGAGATTTCGTAGATTTAATGAATCTGCAACGGTTGGGTGGATTTCAAATATTTAATATCGGGTTTATCGGAAATATATAAGGTTCGATTCCCGTTAGTTTTTTCTTCTGAGCAAAGAAAATGCTTACAGAAGAATATATATTTCACAGTATATTATTCCAACCTGCAGAATGACACATCATTTATTAACTTATCGAAAACGAGTGAATATATTGAACCTAGCATTTAGCAGGACGTATAACCAGTGTACCATCAATCAAAACTAAGTTAAGTGACCCGCTCACCACGTTTGTTCCTTTAGTTCAGTGGGTAGAGCATCTGACCGGTAATCAGAACGTCATGTGTTCAATGCCCGTTGGGAACTCAGCAGCTTTTTCATTTGAGAAAAAGAAGCTTGTAAAAAACTTAAATTTTTCACAAACTAAATGAGTGAAGAAGGATGAACTCTAAAATTAATTTCGAATGCTTGACTCTTCAGGAAGGTATTATGAGAGAATGTGTCAAAAACACTACCTTGCTAAAAGAAAGTAGACTTCAGGTCTGGTGGTCAGTTCTTTGTAAAGGGATAAAAATTCCTCTCTTGTTAAACTGTTATTTTGTGGACAAGAACTCGTTACAACTGTTTCCTGCAATTTTTCCAGAAAAAGAGTAATATTCACAACAACACAAGTAAACAAATATGAGCTCAGCTTCAGAAACTGACAACCTAATTTTAAATTACAACAAAAAATTAAGAGCTTCATAAAGGTTTCCTTAACCTTTTCGAAGTTACACTCAAATTTTAAGTTTGCAACCCATTAAGAATTTTCTCAACTGTTTCACTGGTAATGAAATTTGTCTAAAATAATAAATAGCCTAGCTACAGCACGAAATTCTTAGAAACGTTTTACATTGTTACATTTAAGCGCGCTATTCTATACAACTAGAAAATCACTGAAAAAAGATGGTAATCATTGATCTCATCTAATGTATTACTACTTGATGATTAATTTATAACTGGCCAGGAGCAAAACAATTTCACTTTCAGTTAAGAACCCTTATCCTTCAAAATACAACCCAATTTCACATAAACTAAAAATGTCCTTCAACTTTTGAGCCAGAGCTTGCGACCCTTTCAAGTGACCATTCATTTTTTGTCTTTACAAGTAGATTCTGAAAAATTACTGTTTATTGTATTGTATCAACAAAAATTTAGAAGTTGTTCATTGTCATAAAATTTTAAGACTATGACTGAAAAGCTCAGAAAGAAAAAGGTCTTTCGAATTAGGTACAATTCTGAACAGAAAAGCTCTTCGAGCCAATTTACATTTATCTTCTAATGCATAGGTTAGAAATTGTACGAAACCCCTTCAAAATCAGTGTCTAAATAGAAATAATACAATGCAGCTATTAAAGAACAAACTGTGGCAATAAAATTAAAGTGACAACAATTTTTGGACTACAAAAAACTTACTTTAAACTTTAGTTTAATTATACTCTCAGGAATTTGTTCATTAAGTTGTTTCATAACTGCAAGAACTTCTTTCTCATTCAAACATCCTTTTCCACCATTATCAGCTAGAATAAACTGCTCTTTCAACCATCTGACTTCTTGTTAAGGAACTGGATCTAGTAGATTCACAGCCAGATGCTGCTTTTGTACACAGTACACGGAACACTTTCATAAATGGCGGCAATTTTAATATTCTTTTGTCTTCATTCAAATCAGCCTTTATTGCTTCATTTGGAGCGGCATACTAATTCTTTAGATTTTTTTTTACTCAAGAACAAGGATAGTGCGGCTAACGCAAGTGGCACTATAAAAATATCTCATTGTTGATTTGATTTGAATACAGACAAATGAAATCAATATTAAAATGGCCGCAATGTAGTTACGAAAGAGTTCTGCTGTCCTTACAATATCTAATCTCGGGAGAAGTGATTTTAAACTCATTAGTAACTGGCTATAATACTGGAAAAACAGAACTATGTAAATAGCCAGTAAATAGTCTGTAAATGGGATTTATGTGTATATTTTATAAAAACTAAGAGTAGCCTTTTATCTTTTAATTTAATTATAAAACAATTTCATTGGGAATAAAATTTGGGCTCCTAATATCAGTTATACTGATCTTGCGTACTGTAGGTATGAAATTTGTGACAAGAAATAGTAATAAAGATTACTATCAATAATCTAACAATAACAAAAACGATAATTGCTGTTTTAAAAAAAAATAAATTTATTATGTGATAATAGCAGTATAGAGTGAGAAGAATTAGCCACATTTTTGCGATGAATTCTCATTAACACGCGGTGGAATAACTTATCTAAGGATGACGTCACACGTCCTAAATAAATTATTTCTTTTGTATTTTAAACTCATGAATGAAATGCTAACCACCAAAATCGCCAGACGAATTCTCCCACTGACAGATGAATTCATGTTGTTCACAAATATTATCGCTTGACATTGCAAAAGAAGTAAATTACAAATTCTAACAACACTAAACTAAAAAAATAAGTTTTAAAGTCACTGTCAAAAAACATGATACATATGCCTTCGCACCAGGCTTCCTGCTATCTAATTATTTGGAAAAACAGAGCACCATTTCCTGTGCCCGTATTTCTTTGACCAGTGCCAGAAAAAATGTGAAACAAAAAATAAAAATATAAAAAAACAGAGCCTATTCCTTTACTCGTTGACTACCGGTAAGAGTAATAAAAAATTTGCTTGATACAATTACAAACAAGCACATATTTTTCGCATACAAAGGATACCTGTCCCTCATCTGTTGCCTTTGTTCAACTGGATCATGAGCTGAAAACCAACAAACTTTATGAGTTACAATGTCATTAGTGTTTAGAACACTTCATTTCACCATTATCTAGTTCAACTAATCACGTTTCTCTTCAGACTAGTACAGCGGCTAAGACTCAAAAATGGGCCAAACTGTGCACTTTCGACTAAAAGCATAAAATTTTCAGGAATTAACGTCCAGGTTATAAGCTTTAATTTGAGATGTGGAGGTATCTCGGACTAGACCTGTGTCATCATAAAAATTGCGAAGACATCCTGGGATCGATCCTGGAGAAAGAATTTGGGGATCATAATGCAAATATTGAATTATATAGCGCACAAAAATGCTTATTTCAAATCAAAAAACCGTTGAAATAGGGTGTTTAGCAATGTGTATAGTATACAGTAGAGTAAAATTAGATTTTAAACTTTGTAAGTTGACCTTCTACGAGTAAAAATACATACATGTAAAAAGGTTAAAAATTATTATCAAGGTAAAGGAGTTGATAAACAGAAATGCAGATCTTAAATAATTGTAATTAGTTATACTGAAATCATGTAACATGTTTAAAAAAGGAACATTTTAACCCTATTCAGAAAGGGCTTTTTTGGCCATCATGGGACCGGGGATGGGGGGACAACCTACGTTTTTTCCAAACCATTAACGCTATGAACGTTAAACTTACATCTTTAACTAAGCTAAGTTATATAAGCGTTACCTAAATTTAAATTTAAATTATGCCGCCAGTGAATGACACAGAATCTTTGAACTCTCTCACTGTTGATGCTTTTGTGCTAGATGGTGAATCCTTAGTTCTGATGCTAAACACAGTTATATGTCTTCGGACATTCCAGGACTATGCCAATCCAGTACATTCGCTCCGTATGTGCAATCACAGGTTATAAAAGCTGAGGGAATGGACATGATGATGGATGTTCCCAGGCCAACACCTTTAAGACTTCCACCTGACACAAGTGAGGAAAGGGTGTGCTAAGACGGGTCATTCTATCTATGGCATGGCCCAGAGAGAGGAAGGGTGAACATAGAACTGTTCGGTTTGTTGTCAGAGTAAATCACATCCAAGCAACCACAGCCAGAAAAGCGAAATGCCAACAGGGAAAGGAAGTCCCAAGTTCAGCTGAAGGGGCACATGAATCAGGCCTAGTCTTATGCACTGAGAAAGAAGCAGACACATGGCTCCTCCTACGTGTAGCAGATTCTGTGAAACATGAATGTAGCAAATGTCCAAATGTATGCGAACATTTGACACTGAGGTATTACAGTTCTGAAATCAGTTTCTGGAGAGTTTACCAAATTTTGAATTGTTTCGTGTTGGTCATTGCCTGTTTTCATTAATTCAAACCCAAAAGGCCTTAGGTAGCCTTTGGTACGGGTGCAAACTTCAAGTACATCTCCGTTCACCAAATGGTGGAGGCACTAAGTCCCAAGATATGCATCACATTGCCATCTTCCATGTTCTGACATGGCAAGACACAGTGTCTTCATTTAACAATCGAGGAAAGAAAACTGCTGGAACACGCGGCAAGGCTTCTTGCAGTCACAGAAATGTTCGCAGCTAAAATGAAGATTCATCCTGTGAAGTTCTTGCCTTACTGGAGCACTAAGTTGACCTAATGTATGAGTGCACTAGTGACCCGTGGAGAGTCAATCACTCACTCACTCACTCACTTATGCCCTTGGCCTCCAGGTGAGACATGGGCCGACGACCTCCTTCCTCTACTTCTCCCTGTCCTGAGCAGTACTTCGGAGCTGTGCCCAAGTCCATTTAGCAGTCCTCATCTCAGCCTCCAGACCTCTTCTCCAGGTGTTCCTTGGTCTTCCTCTTTATCTTTCTGTTGCCCTGCGGGTTCCACCTCAGTCCTTGATGCACTTGCCTCATCCATACATTCCAACCCTGGCACTTAAAAAAACGGGAGGTTTTTGCTGGTACTCCAAGTGAAAGCCTCTTTGCGGGC
>JAOCNB020502384.1:0-14657 GCA_026546465.2 Palythoa caribaeorum
TTTGGCTGCTCTTTCAGATGGCGGGCCTCATTTTTCAATTCAATCAATTTTAAATATTTGTACCCAGTCCCCTGCTCGTTTAGGTAAAGGCTAATAAAACACGGCCTCGGTTTCAAGTTGAGGACTGGGTTCCAAACTAGGAGTGAAAGCAACAGCAACAGCAATTCGCGCAGGTCTTGAGCTGGAAACTTTGATTGTATTATCTTCGTCGGTATTTGATTGTTTGCAAATTGCACCACAACTGTTTGTTTTTGCGAGGGCTTCCATCACCCCGAGTTTGGTACCCTGCCCCCAGGCTGGAACTAAGACTGTAGCATATTATGTGGCGGTGTATTGGGATTTGTTAGTCTCTCAACCAGTTTCTTTCACCACTTACAGTGCTGCTTGACGTTGGGTTTGTGAACCTTGTGCAAACGATTGTGCAGAATCCAAAGGTCACAACAATTAATTCTTGTATTGAGGTTGATCTGACCGGACAGGTGGTATCAGATTCTATTGGTACAAGAATGTACTCAGGTAGGTTTATACGTTGCTCATACAAACAATTGACTACAGAGTTTGTGATACACGTAAAACGCTTGCAATTTAATTTTGGCCCTTAAGCTCACATAAAAACTCTTGAGAGAAAGAATTTTTGCTTGCCAAACTGAAATAACTAAATTCTAGAAACTGCAGCTTGGGCGGAAACAAATTATGATCAAATGAATGTTAGAAATCAAGTTAAAAGTGAACAAGTTTGATTTTGAAAGTATGTTTGTTTCATATATGTGTTTTCAATGCATGTTGGCTCTAGTGGAAAATTGCGTTTTAAAGTTTTCTAAAAATATATCCTCACGGCTCGCAATACAAATCGTTAGTGATATTTGAGTTTTTTAAGTTTAAAACTTTGACGCTTTTTGTAAGGAAATGTAGAGCAAGATAAATGGAGTTTGCATTTGGATAAATTTTTTGCCATGCAAAGAGGGCAGTAAAGTTTAATTGCTCGAATAAGAAACATTGGCAATCTTGACCAGCCTGATTTTACTGCATTTTATAATCAATTAGTATGTTACCCTTGTTGATGTCGCAGAGCTGCAAATAATCAAATATTTTTTTTCACTTGAAAGAACATACGTCCTACTAAATCACCATCTTGGTTGGACGAAATAAAATTGTCAAAAAGTTGTTCAGACATTACGTCCGACACACTTGGGATTTCGTCGGACATGTGCAAATTTTTATCAGCCAGTGTTCGATGACCTACTGTATTTACAGTCCTGTGTTGGGTTCTTCTGTGTTGAAGCTCCGTTTACCTGGTGTAACAGTGCACTATTTACGGCACTTTCTCCTTTAAACTTTTTACCAGGTGTTGGTGGTCAGATCGATTTCATGCGAGGTGCCGCACTCGGCCATGATGGACTGGGTAAACCCATCTTGGCTATGTGTTCTACGACCAGTAAAGGAGAGTCAAAGATTACACCGTATATTAAGGAAGGTTAGTTGATTTTCAGTGAATTATTAGTAAAAAAATTGTAAAATCTTTGCAAGGTAAACAGTTGTAGTTTTGGAAGCCTGGAAACCATTCACAAAGTCAAAACAATACAAATCTATGACCTCACATCACATGTCAAGATGGCGGCGCGAGAGAAATTCAAAGTATAAAAGCGATCAAAATAATTTGCTTAGTTTCAGCAATATGCACACAGTTTTCCAATTTGTTTTTAAGTCCTGATACAGACACAAGCTAAAATAAGTCTCAAGACCATCATTAATTTTTGGCCATCCGAGGAAACGTTAATTAAATTGAATTAAAGTTAAAGGGATCCACTGCTGTCCGACAATATCAATGTAAAATAAGAATATTTTTGCTTTGTGTCTGTATCGGCAGCTCACATTTCATAATTCTATGTACTTAGCTCAAGCTACGCGATTTGTTTTGAACATTTCTGTAGTTTGAATTTCGCGCGCATCGCCATCTTGAAATGTTACGTGTAAAAATCCACTCTCGATTAAAACAATACCAATGAACGGGTTGGGGTCTGGCTTTGCAACCATAATACGTCACATTTCAAGATGACGGCTCCCGGGAAGTTCAAACTATGGAAATGTGACGAATTATGGTTGCAGTTCCAGACCCCAATTCTTTCATTGCTATTGTTTTAATTGAGAGTGGAGTCTGGCACTACAAACCTTACACTTCACATTTCAATATTGCGGCGCACGGGAAATTCAAACAATAGAAATGATCAAAGCAAATCGATTGGCTTGAACTATGTACAGTGAATTATCAGATGTGAGATGCTGATATGGGCATATGGTAAATAAAAATCTTATTACTCAAGCTACCCGTGGCAAGCCGAGTCTAGGTCTGCGTTTCCTATCTATCGACGTATCGACAAACGTGTAAGCCTGCGTTACTATAACAACTTGAGTTGGCCAGCGGTGCGACGATGCCACGATCGTATTGCTCATGCAAATATTTCAAGACTGAAAACAACAGAACAAGGCCAGTTATGCACATACACAGCTAGGAACACTCACTTGGAATTTTGTTTGAAGAATTTTGTGAGTGAACTTGAAGTTGAATGAAAGTATTTAGCACATCAAAATTCCATTTCGAACTATGATAAAATTAAAACACGCATTATAGATTGTATACATTTCTGAGGTTCCAAGATTAAGCGTAGCCTGAGTATATGAGGCGTATGAAGAAGCACTTTACATGCACTTATGAGTTTAAAAATCAAAACAGAACGTGTCCAGCAATGAGTATAATGAGTGATTTTTCCAAGGACTAAATTGTATACGGCCTTATGTGCCACGGAGAGACTTTGATTGAAATTGTAAAAATCAAAGCTTTCAAAACATTAGGGTGAAATAGGAATTACTATATTTTTGGAGGGGGAGGGGGGGACCAAATCCGTGAGTCTCATTATAGGGGACCGGATCCACTGGCGGATTTGGTCTGTCAGGGACCAATACAAATCTGCAGGAGGACCGTTGTTACAACAGGACCCGACACCAAGGTCTTTTCACTGGGAACTCTGACATTCCTTCCGCTGCAAAATTGACTTTCACGCTGAAGTCCGAGCCGACAAGAGATTAAAACTAGGAAGAATGAGTAACCAATTCCATTGCAAAAAGGAGTTAAACTACAGTATTAATTTTACTTATCTATTACACATGGGCCCTGCACCTGCTTTTCTGCCTCTTCTTTTTCTCTTCGCCTTTGATCAACCAACTCTTTTGCCCTGAAATCGCAGACATAAACATATTCATATAATAACCCGAGTTATATTATTCTCCCATTTTGATTGGTTCTCGCCTATGATCTATTAGAGTACAGACGCACATTGACGTCACCGTTACAAAATTTTTAATTTTTTATTATATAAAACGAATAGATTCCATGATTTTGTGCATCTGTCCAGTAATAGATCACAGAGGACGTCAAACCGTGGTAAGAACATCAGTGACTGAGTGTGCCACTTTTTTGTTCTTACAGCAAGTTGATGTCATCTATTATTTAACAGATGCGCGCCAACATGGAAGCTATTTGTTAAGTAGCACTAAAATACAGCATATTATATAATAACCCAAGTTATTCTCCCATTCTGATTGGTTCTTGCCTATGATCTATTAGAGGACAGACGCATGATTGACGTCACCATTACAAAGTTATTAATTCTTTATTATATAAAACAAATAGATTCCAAGTTTTTAAGTGTCTGTTCAGTAACAGATCATACTTAGAGGACGTCAAACTGTGGTAAGAACATCAGTGACACACTTGGCTATAGCCTCATCTGCCACTTTTTTGTTCTTACCACAGTCTGACGTGATCTATGATCTAATACTGAACAAACGCACGCCAACATGGATCTTGTTTTTCTTACTAGCACTGAAACACATTTGAGATGAGCTACAATAATGCACAAAATTATTAAAAGGCTGCTTGTACAATGTAAATACCTGTGCATTTCCACAGCTTCTGCTATCTGTGTTTTCACATATGATAAATTTACACAGTCGTGCTGAAAAATAGGTAAGAATTATGACAATAAAATAACAACAATGGGTGGTCTTCAATTGACTTCATGGCAGCCATGAAAACAAACAATGAAATTATGTTGATAGCCTTAATTACCATAATCGTTATTACTAATAATCATATTTAACAATAATGCTAATAACAAAACAGGTGAACCTTGATTATCTGACCTCGATTATCCAGATTTCTCAATTATCCTGACTTGCTTTCTGGTCCCAATTTTTTTAATGAATATTAATTGGTCACATTCAAGATTCGTAGCCAAACTATTTTCCTCCAACTAAGTAAACAAACTCCAGTTGGGAATGAATTTATTTCACTTGAAAACACAAGTCAGTAGAAGTTCCGTGCTAACATGTGTCATAACTCACATTGTGCATTTCACTGTTTATGAACAATGATTTGAGTTGTGACGTTTTTTCAATTCTTGCATAATTAAATGTTATTCAGTTTAATTTGTATCTCATTAATATTCATACTTTTGATTATACGGATTCTTGATCATCTGAACTATTTTGCCTAGTCAAAATGAGTCTGGATAATTGAGGTCGGATTGTACTATTATTCATAGGAGTCAAAACAGCAATCGGCAATTGCTTTTCCCACTACAGAATGAGTTAGCACCTAAAAAAAAGTTAAAAAGGTTATGAATTTACTTATATGGGTACAATAATTGTAAATAACCATAGTATGCACAGAAAATAAATGTTGCAAAAAAAAACTCTGTTCTAGTTCTAGCAGGAGTACAAGAAATAGAAAGTGTTCAGACTCACCTCTGTGTCAACTCTTATTCCACATGCACAAAATATCACTTGCTTGTTTTGCATGAGTGGATTTCTGTTGATCACAACAGAGAAAACACTTCTTTGATAAATTGTTCTTAAATTTTGGCCAATTTGAGCCTCGTTGTTCTTATATAAAGTTGTTTTTCATAAAAAAAGCATGTATTGCAGACAAGAAATGCTGTTTATTGAAACTAACACCAGTACGGTACATATACCTACTGTACTGTACAGTACCTTCTACAAACTGGACAGGTGACATCCTCTGTTCTGAGACATTCAACTGCAGCACACAGAGATGCTTCCTCAAACTTGACACTATCCTCATACTGCGCAATCACTGCATGTTCTGCATTTGATAATAATAAATTTAATTTCAAACAACTCTAAGTAATTGTTAATTATATTTTACAGGGCACAGAGACAGCAATATAGACTGTATATCAGATCACTTCTCAGCTACTCCTGTACATATCTCCTTTGACAAAATGTCACTAAAATCTTTAAGTTTGCAAGTACTCACCTTCTTCTAGAAGCTCTTTTTGAATTTCTTTCATGATATTTAAGATATGGTCCAACTCTGATTCCTCACTTTCATCAACCTGCATCTGGTAAAAACCATAACAAAAATATAAAATGAATACTCTAATTCCAGGTTATACTAATACAGTATGTACTTAACAATATCAGCTAGTGTAAATCCTTTTACAAGCCTAAATGGCCAATTGGAGCAGTACAAGTGCAGGCAAAAACATTGTTTTCAAATAATGTCGTAAACTTGAACCTGTCTTCATACAACTCCAATTTGAGAACTATCAAACATCACAGATACTGATCTTTAATTATCTATTATTTCCAAATTATGTGAGATCCTGTGAAGTTTGGTTTATAATACACACAAAAGTTTCTCAAGGAAAGATTTGTTTAAAATCTGTTTTCTATTATATGCAATTCTTAGCCCCAGATATAAAAAAGTTTAAACCAAGGTTTGCGTTGTCTTGTTCAAGCTTTCATTTGTTGCTTTTTGTTTTAGATTTTTCATGTTGTTCTCATTAAAAATTTAAAAATGGTCATTTTTGTTTTGATCTTTCTACTCTTAGTAACCTGTGCATGGTTACTATATAATAATACTCCTCTTGTTCAATCAGAGTCAAGTGATTTTGTCAAGTGTATTAGAACTATGTAATATTTTTGACAATAAACAATAATTGTGGTTTAAATACGTGATTACCCCAGGAAATGGAGAGCAAGAGTCCTTTGATGGCAACCATGGCGGCAGATCCCTATGTTCATCTGCAAGTCTTGTCCACTCATCACTCATAACATCTTTAACTGTGGCAGTAACAGAATCAGTGTCATCTGCAGTGGTGCTGCTGTTAATGTTTCTGAATCTGTCCACAAATCTATGTCGGCCATTTTTCAGTCTTTCCATGCATCGCTAACAATGAAATGTAATGAATATTACTTTAAAAATAATTTGGCATGTATGGGCATTTTGATTGGTCAACAAGTGAGTATTAATAAATTATGCTATGAATTAGGAAAATGTTGTGCAGGGCTCCTACATGTTGTGAGAATTTGTTCTTTCATAACACAAAAAAAACGCTAATCGTGCTTCATTGTTTAATTATTTTATAAAAGAATCAAACATTTTCTCCATGCCTTCATAGGCTGGTGACAAACCTTGGCAAAGTTTTTGAGAAGTCTTGAGCACTGATCTGCCCTTGGATTCTTCCAAAATGGTTCAGCTCTGGTGTAATAACCACAGCTGACATCACAGGATGTACTATGCACAAAACTATGGAAAATAACCTAACCCTAAGCCATAGTTATTACACCAAAGACGAACCCCAAAACATTTGTCTCGGCATTCACCAGGCAATGCAGGCAGGAACAAAATGTTTTATTTCTTAAAATAATGAACACTTATAAACATAGCTTAATTTTATCATATCAAGCTAAAAAGCTAAATCACTTTCTACGCCCAAGTGGCTCATGAAGCCTCTGCTGATCTCTGGATTTTATAGTGATAAACAAATTATTGGTCACTGCTGATTCATTATAGGTAAGCTTCCAGCAGAAGCTGGTACTCATTTTACTGACTTCGTAAGGATGGAAAGCTGAATCGGCATTGCCAGGGTTTTGTACCCAGGACCTTGTGGCTGGGTGGCACAGATCTTACCACTGCACCAACCACACTGCCTTTCTTATCACTAGATATTACATTATACGTTACGTGGACTCCATTAGAGTTGCTTGATGTAAAACAAACATGTATTGTACAAAGTAGAAAAAGACGTAAATCAAACGGCCAATCAAACGATTGTAAACGGAAAATCTGTATGCGATATTACGAGAAAGATATGTTATCTATGTAACTCAAGGTATAGAGGGCAGTTTTAATATAGGGCACACAAAATAAACGGTCTAATTGTGCGAAAAGCTCCCGCATTGAACCATCACAGTAAAAAGTTCCCATGAAACAGTTATTGAACCTGCCGGAATTTATGAGTTTTAGTCAAATCAGTGGTTAAAACCGATCAATTTAAAAAAATACTACCTTTCTGTATGTTTCTTTCCATGGTGGAGTTGCACATTTGTACAATGAACGGTGTCGTGAAACTGGATCAGGACTTCTCGAGTTCATCATAAAAGTTTGTCCTATCGCTGTACCTGCCATCTTTTTTCTCTCTTCCCGCGAATACAAGAGAAAACTTAGGAGCACTCTTATTGGTCAACATCTTTTTAGCCAATCACAGATTTGTTTTGAAAATAAAAGCTTTATGATACTGCGCATGTCTGCTCGACACGACAACAAATCCAAGATGGCTTCTTCGTTCGTGTCCATGAGAAATTTTTGGAAAGAATTTAATTTTCCAGACCTTCAGGTTGGAAGAAAAATCAGTTTGTTGAATTTTAGTAATTTTAATATGACGAATTTTCTACACGGTAAATTTCACGCAGTACGGTTGTTTAACCGTAGCTTATAAATTAAATGACAAGTAAATTTTTATTACTTACCTTTCAGAAAACCTTGGATACAACAGCCACAGAATTAGCCGATCGCCAAGATGCGTCTGATACGTCGAGGAAGAGACTTGTAGAATTGAGCCGGGATTTCAAGAAAAATACACCTGAGGTAAGTTTGGCTCAGCTAAAGTTATGAGAAATGCCGTATGAATTATTTGTCTTTGCATCATGATCAAGTATATTATTCATGATAAACAGAGGGCAGTGGTGTAAACCGCGAATGGAAAATTAAACGCCGTTAATAGATAGATAGGTATATGGAAAGATACCTTTATTTAGAACTTAAAAACTGTAAAACCTCAGAAAAACATAGTTGACCTGCTATTAATGGGAGCCCTGAAGTATAGTCTAAAAAAATACAATACAAAACAATTTCAATTCAGACATATGACTAAAACAAACAGAACATCGTAATGCAGATCTAAAAATTGCCTTCCTCCTCTGTAAGTAGATGAAGGTGGTGTACCGTTAAGTTCTATCTAAATCGATTGATAATCACTCATGATATTCCATTCTTGAGAAGATATCAACAACCTGATCATGTGGGAACTCAACAAAAAACTTTTGCACTCATTGTAAAATTACTGGTAGCGATAGTCAGAAGGTATCACCATGCAGGAAAAGTTGTGGATTTTCACGGCAAGTTTTTGTGTTGTTTTGGTAGGTGGCAAACGTTTTGGTAGAAGTATTAAAACAATGCAAAAACTTAATAGCCATAGAAATCGACCACTTTGCCAATTATTGAAATTACCGGTTTCATGGAAAAATCCAGTAAGTGGCCTTCTGCAGTAGTGAAAATATGTGCAGACAAAACTTGTGTTCTTGAATGATAAATAACACTCACAATTCAAGTAACAAGCTCTTAGCAAGATAACTGTTCTTGTGCAGTTCCAAAACAAAACATGGCCAACCTCGCACATGGTCAGCAGTATTGCCTACAAGTACAGTTAGTCCTAGGCTATATGCACAGAATTCTCCATCTTCCCCATTCTGGGTAGGAACAGTTAGACCGTTGGTAGGTGGACTCAACTGTAAGTCCACTTGCTCGTCTCGGGTATATAACACTTGGGTGACCACTGTTCACAACATGGGCAGGGGGTCTATGACAGAGCCTTCTGGAGAAGGGGTGGCATTGTAACCTGTTTTGGCATGGCTTTGCTCACTTGTGGATGCCTGCTTCAGTGTGCATGGTCAGAGTTGTCTTCATGAGCTGATCGAGTGCAATCTGGAGTGGGTTGCAGAAGGTCGTCAGAATATTTGCTGGGTACAACCATTGGTAGTGAGAGTGACAGGGTCTCCCTGGAAGGGAGTGGTGAAGTAGGATATTGCAGATTATGCACTGGCGAGGAGGTTGCTGACAACCTCCCATTCTGTTTGCTCCTGCTGGTGTTGAGGGGTGGATGGGGCTTCCTCTGGATGTCTGGAGTGGTGGGGGGAAATACACAAACTTAAGGAAGCAGCGATTCTGCAGAGTTAGGCATCCAGATCCTGCACTTTTTCCTGAAATTGGTTGTGGTCTAGGGATTCAATGACAGTCCCTGATCTGTTCCATTTGGTAGGCTGGTGCCATGCTGGTTCTGTAGGAAGACCCTTGAGTGATGTTGCAAAGATTCTGCTGTGCAGGTGTGCAGTGCTTGCTTCTTTGCAGCCCATGCTTTGTGCCAAAGTGGGCAAATGTTTGGGTTAGAGAAATTCTCTTAAGTACCGGTTGATGAAGGAGAGGGTGTCGCATCTATAGGGGGCATCCGAAAATGATCTGCCCTGGTGAAAAGTTGCAGTCGGGGTCAGGGTCAGTAGTATTCTGCAGTTCGAGTATCACATGAAAAAAGTGATCTTGATTAAGGCTGCCATTAGTGCGAGTGTTTAACATCAGGTGGCACTGAACTGTTTTTACAGCGACCTCTGGATTGGGTAAATTGAGCAGAGGAGAGACAGTAGCGAATATCCCATAGGCAGTAGAAGGCCTCTGTTTCCTGTAAGCTCTGGACCATTGTTGCTGGATAGCTCCGTGGGTACACCAAAAATGGTGAAAAATGAGTGAAGATGACAGACCAGTCCAGCGGCACCTCCAAGGTTTGTGCTTGCTGGTGAGGAGAATACTTTAACCCTTCTGAGGAGGTGGTCTCTGACAACAAGGTAGTGGTGGCTGCTGTGTTTAAAGCAGTCAGTGAACACCACTTCGAAGGGTGTTCATTGCTCGATTTTAAGGAAAATTTCTTGTTGTACATAGGACAACCAGCAATTAATTTTTAGTCATCCCACAAAAGATGAGGTTGTCCAAAAATATGAGCTCTACCGTGTTTAATAGAATAACCCATTTAAAATAATGTATAAAAAACTATTTAGCTTTTGCTTAAAACAGCCTATACATTTTGTCTCCTTTTTGGAAAACTGTGAATGTTGAATAGAAATCCAATAACACTTACAGGTGATGTCAATTTGGAGGAAAATTTACAGCAATGAATCACAGATTCATTTCTGAAAATCTTCAAAATAGGAAATATACAGAAACTATTTAATTATTAAGTGGTTGGTTTTAGTTGTCCAAAGGATGCCTAAACTATTGTTACTGGTTGCCCCACCAAAATTCCAGTCATCTCTGATGACCAGATGACTGTAAAAATTGATCACTGGTATTGATGGCAGTGATGATAATAATAATGATGAGGGGAGTGGGGGTGTTGCAGCTTCTGAAGGTGCATTTTTGTTACATTATGTACGCCATTCTCTTATGGTGTGGATATCTTTAGTCATCCCTGGCCAATATACTATGGAACGTACTCGTTGCACCATCTTCTACATCCTTTCATGTATGGTGTTTACATGTTGCAGTACCCATGGGGTGTAGCCACTCAGGGACTGGGACTCCTTGACGTATAAGAGGTTGCCCTTCTGTGTATAAACAGAATTGCAGATGTTCCAGAATGGAATGAAGATGGAGTCATTCTGGTCAAGACTGTGATCTCCCTCTTCAACATGTTTCGTAATGGACTATGTGATGGGTCTACAACAGTCTCTTGACTTGAGCAACGAGGGACCATGTGAGGGTTCTCATATCCTCAATACCAGTGCTGATAAACACTGTTACAGTGTTGTAACTTAACGTTTTGGACCACTTGCCACTGGGGCAAGTTAAACCTAAAAACTGGTTGCCCTGAATGAAATTCACTTGCCATTTTATTTGAGCCAGGTCATGTTTTTCCATGTTCAAAAAAAGTAAAACCTGAAAACCTTGCATTAACTTATAATGTCAGGTTTTCTCGTGATATTTAGTTTTTACAACAAATTTCAAAGTAGACAAAAAAAATGGCATTTTTAATGGTGTTTTTGTGCCTGCCAAAGTAAATTGTGTTAGGTTTGTAAGCCATTTCTTGTTTCTTATTGTGCTAATAGTAAGAATTATGCAGGATTATGCAAAAATTTGTGAGGGACTTCTGGCAAGTTTACTTGCCTGGCCGGGCAACCAAATCAAAATTTCTGCTTGCCCGTGATGATTTTTGCTTGCCCTGGACAAGTGGGCAAGTGTTAAGTTACAACACTGCATTAGTGCCCATTCTTCTATGTCATTGGTATCTGGGGTGCCATCAATGGAGTTGGAGAGCATGGGATGTCTGGATGTAGCATTGGCTGCGAGGTTACATTTTCCAGGCAGGTACATAATCTCAAATTGCAATGGGATTATGCACTGTTTCAAAGGAAACGGGTGTGCTTTGATGATTTCTTCTAGGGTGTGGTCACTGAAGATTTTCATCAGTGGCTTGTGGTCATTGACGACTCTGAGGTTGTCACAGCCTTGGATAAAATAGCGGGTTTAGATCGCATCAACGATGACTCTTTTTGTGGACAGAAAAGCTTTTTCAAGTTTGGGAGGCCATGTGAACTTGCAGTGTGTGCTAAGGAAAGGCTTGAATGGTGCCATAATGTCATGGAATTGTGTACAGTTTGCCACCTCATTCACAAAGCTAAACCAGCTTCTGATGTCCGCTGTGGAGGATGGTGATGGGAAATCCTTGATGGCATCCAAGTACTTGGGTAGTGGCTTGATAGTCGACTTGGAGGGTCGAAATCTGGCAAAGTTGATGCTTTTTCCAGAAACTAGAACTTGTCAGGGTTGAGTACAATACCGGCCTGTCCTATGGTTATAAAAAGGTCAGTGGTCCTCCTACAGTTCTCTTCAAGGTTATGGTTGTAATGGATGGTGTTGTCTACACAACATTTGACATTGAAGAGGACAGTACATCAAAGTGGCAGTTAAAACTGTCCACTGAGGAGAGGAGTACATGGGGTGCCCTTTTGTACCACCAGCGATCAAAAGGTGTGATGAAGGTTATCAGATGTTTATCAGATGGGTGCAGGGGGATGCTGTGGAGCCATTCCATGTCTTTATGACTGTTTTCCACGTGTCCTTCGAGATGTGCCGGGTGAATTGGAACGGGGACTCCATTGCAAACATCTCTTGTTTACAGAACTTGTTGAGGGGAGAGAGGTCGACTGTGGTGGGGGAAACTGCCATGTTTTGAACAGTGTTATCACTATGTGCGGTGGCACCACATGACTGGCTCACCATAGGGAACATGTTCAACAATGTCAAAGACCTTATCATGGAGGAGGCCCTCATAGACCTTCTGCTGCCAGTGTAGGGGCACGCTAGCTGGGGTATGACAGGCTTTGCTAAGCTAAATCCTTTTACGAGCCTAAATGGCCCATTGGAGCTGGTGCTTATCTCCGGTTTCTGTAGTGTTAAGCAGATGAGAGTCAATGACTCCCCCTGGACAGGACACTAATCCATCGCAGGTTAGCCCCCAGCACAAGCTGGTACTCTTTTTACCGACTGCGGGAGGATAAAAGCTGAGTCAACTTTGGTGGAAAAGAAGGTCACATAAATGTTCAACGCTTGGTTAAGCCGGGGATCGAACCTGGGACCTTGTGGTTAGAAGGCAGAGATTTTACCACTGCGCCAACCTCGCCGCCGTTGAGGTCCTCATAGACCTTCTGCTGCCAGTGCAGGGGCACGCTAGCTGGGGTATGACAGGCTTTGGGTTTAACATAAATCTCAATGGGTGACCATTCCATGCAAGGAAGTGCGTGGTGGAAACATCTCTTTCAAGAACAGTGACAACTTGTACCTGTCAAGTAAGCACGCCTTCATGCATCTGTTTTCTGGTGTGCAGGGGAATGGAAGCTCAGATAGCCGTGGGGGGCAGGGCATGAGCACGATATGGTGCTGTCGTAGCAAGGGGCATTGTAGCTGCTAATGAATGAGCAAGTGGAATTGATCTGTGGTGCCAGGTCTGCAGGGGCCTGTGACTTGTCGGTGAAGGCATTATTTGTACCCGGGTCTTATACAATAAGTGCATGTCTTCAACCATAAATATGGAGTGACAGGAGGTGATAATATTAGCCACCGTTTGAAGTTTGGTGAGTGTGCCCTTGATTGCAATTGGGGAGTGATTCGCAGCTGTCAGGCCTATGGTCATGTGGTATAGGTTGATTATTACTAGAGAATCCAAAGGCTAAAAACTGTGACAGGGACCAGAGATCAGATTGGGTGCAGGTGTTGAGGATGGCTGATACTTCTGTGGGGGGCCGTGATCCATTATATGGGCCACTTTGCTGCACTTGGTGTGGGACGTCAACCGTGATAGTGATCTTGACTAATAGTTGGGTGTGTAGGTGGGCCTTTTTCCACTCACCCTTTTGTGAAAACATGGTGGTTGTGTTTCATAGGACCATAAAGTGGCCTGGGTGTTTTTGCACTGGTGGCAGCAGCTGCAGCTGTGCAAGAGAATGGGTCCCTCACTTGCCTCAGCTGTTGCTGCTATCTGTGAGATGGATGACTCCAGGGCCTGGACGGAGGTTGATATACCATCAGGTGCCAGTTGCTACCATTATTTCTGTAAACGTGCCGTGCTGCAATGGATGCATACTTTGTGGGTTTTTTTGTTCCAGCCTCTTACCCCTAGACTGTAAAGACCTTAATCAGGGTATTGCAGTTGGGGCAGGTAGACTGTTTTGCCTGGTCTGCAGGGCATGATGACTTCAGCATGGATAAAAGTAGTCTTTTTGAAAAAATAGTGGCCACAGAGAATTGAATCACAAGTGCAACATGTTGTTTTGTTATGCTTATGGTTCTAAATAGGGTACTGAAAAATGCAGGTTTTAATCCAGCCTGTTGTTCTGACAAGTTTAGTTCTATGACATTATGATACGACCTTCATGGTTATGAATGCAATTTAAGTAATAATTGCAAAAGAGAAGCCTGAAAGAGAAGCCTGATATGACCTTCATGGTTATGAATGCAATTTAAGTAATAATTGCAAAAGAGAAGCCTGAAAAAATTCAGGTTTCAACGGGATTTGAACCTGTGACCCCTGCTATACCGTTGCAGTGCTCCAACCAACTAAGCTATGAAGTCACCTCTGTTGGGAGCAGGTCAATTTTAGCGGTTTCCATCTATGCCAGCTTTAGTTGTACAATAATTATTACGATTGTACAATTGCAAGGTCATACAGTATATATTATAAGTAATGTTATTCACAATAATTGTAATAACTTAATATGTGGATAATAGGAGGTACGGAAACATGTGGCTCCCCTGCTGAAAAGTTTTCAATCTGAGGTAAGTTTTGATTTTTTTGTAGCCTTTAACAGGTTTATAAAAAAAGTGGCCAGGGATAGAATTGTGACCTTGCACGGGAAAACGTACTCTAACGACTTTCCGTTAAACGGGTGAAAAAAACGGGTTGCCAAGTCGTTCGAACGGGTTAGTGATTATTACGAACGGGTTGCCTAGTCGTTCGAACGGGTTAGTGATT
>JAOCNB020503095.1:0-14655 GCA_026546465.2 Palythoa caribaeorum
GTATCTACGGTTTAAGACAGATGCACTGTATCGTTTTGACGCAAAACATCCCTGAAGGTATACGGTAACCTTAAGTTGTCCCGCCGCCAGTTAAAAGGTTGTTCAGCGGAGCCAATGACAAGCGAGCACTGTATGGAACAAACGACTAGGCGAGCATAGAGCTGGAGTGTTTACATTAAGTAATGGTCCGAGTAAGAACTAGGGTACCTCCTATTGTTCTACGGCATTTCGCTTTTCCCACACCAGAATTTTTAGATTTTCATATCGAGAATACATCAACCTATGTACAACATGCTTTCAAAGTAAAATGCAATGAAACTATATTAACCAATATTTCTTTTGTGCTATAATAATTTATTCAATCATAAGACTGCAAAAGAAAAGTCAAGAAAACCTTTTGATTTTCGATGTTCCCCACGTGGAATTTATTCTTAAATTTAAAAACAAAAATGTTTCGACTAGAAGGGAATGAATGAGCGAACTAGATAGAAAGAAATTAGCTTACATGTGAAGATATGGTCGATTTTCAAAGCTTAGCCAATGAGATTAACGGTTTGACAATATCGCAATTAGCATCTTTCTGCATCCATTGCCGTTGACCTGCCTAGCTCTTACTCGGATTGCTACTTAAATGGAATGTGTTTCCACTCTGCCTTGTTCCCAGCCAATAAAACACTGCTCTGCAGTCACCTCAGGAGATAAACCAACTATACCGTGCTGAGTCCTAAGAAGGAACCACAACAGCAGCCGTGCATGGACAGCTGTTTTCCTCAGGTAAACTGGCTGTACGCATGCGTAGTGAGGTTCCGACCAAACCTACAGGAGAAAAGAGTTCTTGTGGCTTTCCTTCTTTGCATTCTTCGTCCTTAAAACAAACAATGTTATATGAAAAAAAAATTGAGAAACATTTTCGTGAGAGAAGGGTGGGGTAGGAGATGAAAATCGGAAAGAGGAAGGAAGTGTAAACAGCTTCGTGTCGCCGCGACGGCAATTTAGTTGTGACACTTTGAATTTGTTTACTTGCGAAAAAGTTGTTCATGAATCATAAAATTATCAAAACGTACCTCGAAATACGTTCACAACAACTTTTGTTGACTTTTTTGCGTTTTCGGGAATTGCCGCATTATTTATTTCTAAAATTGCAGCTACCCTGACACCTTTTGGAAAGGGCGACGCCATCTTGTTTTTTCCGATCGCTAATCATCAGGGAACCAATCAGAGCGCGTGAAAAACACTATTCACTGGTTGGGTATATGCTAATGCCAAATATTCTCAAGATGTCGAGCCAGATACAGTTCTCCATATATCAAGCCAGATATTCTCCATACAGACCTTATTCATAAATGGTAGCGACTTTGATATTCTTTTGTCTACATTCAAATTGGCCTACCAAGCCTCTTGAGTTAAACTTTCAAAAGAATATGTTAGCCAAAACGAGGCTTTGTAGGCTAATTTGAATAAAGACAAAAGA
The DNA here is from genome assembly GCA_026546465.2 of Palythoa caribaeorum. Taxonomy (NCBI): domain Eukaryota; kingdom Metazoa; phylum Cnidaria; class Anthozoa; order Zoantharia; family Sphenopidae; genus Palythoa; species Palythoa caribaeorum. The sequence goes on from JAOCNB020503095.1 coordinate 1,472, forward strand.
ATATTAAGATATTCTCCAGATTTCAAGTTAGAAGTTTCCATCAAAAAACTATCGCAGATGAAAATTGGAGATCTATTTGTATTATTTAGAAAACAACATTAAATAATTTATTGGACTCCCTTCTGGGACCCTTCCAAATTCTGATTTGGATTTGCTGAGAGGACCATGTTGTGTTTGTAGTTACTGCGGTTTTATGTCGTCTTCCTGTGTTTGGACGAATTTAAAAAACGTTACAACTTTTGACAGCTTGATTAACTAAGAGTGGGTAATGGATGGTTGAAGTACTTTACCATCAAAAATAGGTTTACTCGCAGAAAATGTTTTCCATATGTTTTTGCTTTCCCTGCCAGCTCATGCACTCTGCGTAGTGCTGTTCTTTTAGCCATACTGCTACTAACTAAAATGTCATTGTGTTGTAGGTTGATACATATGGCCCCAAACCATTCCAGAGAATTGGCAACGGCTCTCTGACAGGTGAATCACGTTTGTACTGATAAATGACGTCTTCTCTGTGATGATAGCATACCCAAATAACTTTCTTGCACTTTAGATAATTTTTTAATCACTTCAAGGTTTGTAGGAATTTCAGGTTTATTTTCATTACTGTAAACTGGCCTTATATAGTGTTGGATGGTCAGATAAAATTAAAGAAAACTAGCCTTTGACAATGGCAAATTACCACTTTATTTGTTGTACGATTTATTCCCAGGTTTTGATAAAATTTCCTAATGCCTTGGTAGTTTGTTAATGATGTTAAAAATATTATTGTACTGAAAAACTTGTGCAGGGAATTTAAAGTAAGCCGATACTCGTACGAATGCATCATGTGTGCTCTGATTGGTCAATTTGAGCCCTGTAACCTGTGCGATTAATGCTTGGGTCATATTTTTTCAGTAAAAAAAGCTTACGGTACCATCTTCGAGATTACAGCTTAGTTATTCAACTTTGTCATCACTATCATCGTCATCCTTCTTTCATGAAGGGCCTGTAAGGCTTATCATAGTGAATAATGATGATATTGAAATCAATGCAGTACAATAGTTTTGGTTAAACTAAGTTTTGCTACTTGAAACTATTCTTTAAAAAAACCTCATCGCCATTAACTAATTACCGACATGTTCTTTACAAAAGGACTTTAATTTGAATTAACAGAAATGCTTGAGTTATTTAAGGTACGTTATAATATACCAAATTCAGCGTGTCACATGAGATATCTCTTCCTCAGAGCTGTATAGTTCAGTTGAGACTGTTTACATGCATCTCGTGAAGTGTACTGAGATAATCTCCCAAGAATATGTAGTTCTTAGCCATGGCTTCTTAAATCCAAAGCAAAGCAACTTCTTAATCCATTTTAGGTTCGTCAGCCAATCCTTCATCTGTACACCATTATGCAGATGCAGAGCGTATTCTTCAAGACGTGCAATCCAGAAGAGAAATGCTTGAAACCAATCTTGCAGTAATTCTGCGACAGAGAGAAGAGGAAGATTTGTATGCTCTGGTGGATCACCTTCCCCAGTCAGAAGGGTTAGCGGTATATTTTTGTTCCTGAAGTTCGTGACTAACTTTAGGTTTTCTGAAGAGTCTCAAGTCGAACCGTTATCAACCGTTTAAGATAGTAAAGTGTAACACAACGCTTGTGGGATGTGGCTGAGAAAGATAAACTCACAAGTTCAGTTTAACTTGCATCCACTATACTGGGGCCAGCGGTCATTACCCTTTATATCTACCCTTAAATAAAATGAGCCTGAGTGTTAGCAGTGAGTGCTAGTGGTAACTTGTAGCCATCATACTGGGTACTAAGGCCATATGGGTAGCAGTCATTACCCCTTATATCTACCCTTAAATAAAGTGATCCTGAGTGTTAGCAGTACATGTTAATGGTTACTTGTAGCCACTATACTGGGTACTAAGGCCACATGGGTAGCGGGCATTACCCCTTATATCTACCCTTAAATAAAGTGAGCCTGAGTGTTAGCAGTACATGTTAATGGTTACTTGTAGGCGCTATACTGGGTACTAAGGCCATATGGGTAGCAGGCATTACCCCTTATATCTACCCTTAAATAAAGTGAGCCTGAGTGTTAGCAGTACATGTTAATGGTTACTTGTAGGCGCTATACTGGGTACTAAGGCCACATGGGTAGCGGGTATTACCCCTTATATCTACCCTTAAATAAAGTGATCCTGAGTGTTAGCAGTACATGTTAATGGTAACTTGTAGCCACTATACTGGGTACTAAGGCCATATGGGTAGTGGTCAATACCCCTCATATCTACCCTTAAATAAAGTGAGCCTGAGTGTTAGCAGTACATGTTAATGGTTACTTGTAGCCACTATACAGGGTACTAAGGCCATATGGGTAGCGGTCATTACCCCTTATATCTACCCTTAAATAAAGTAAGCCTGAGTGTTAGCAGTACATGTTAATGGTAACTTGTAGCCACTATACTGGGTACTAAGGTCATATGGGTAGCGGGCATTACCCCTTATATCTACCCTTAAATAAAGTGAGCCTGAGTGTTAGCAGTACATGTTAATGGTAGCCTGTAGCCACTATACTGGGTACTAAGGCCACAGAGGTAGCGGGCATTATCCCTTATTTCTACCCTTAAATAAAGTGAGCCTGAGTGTTAGCAGTACATGTTAATGGTAGCTTGTAGCCACTATACTGGGTACTAAGGCCACAGAGGTAGCGGGCATTACTCCTTATAGTGGCTACAAGTTAACATGAACATGTACTGCTAACAACCAGACTCACCTAATTTAAGGGTAGATATAAGGGGGGTAATGACCGCTACTCAGGTGGCTATAGTGCCCAATATAACAGCTGCATATTCCATCGGCTTGCATGTGCTGAACTTTGACGTATTAACCATTTGATTGGTTGGTTGGCTGAGTGATCGATACACTGTATAGCTTCCTCGCACTCCCTCCACCACAAACGTTTACTGACCCGAGCGGAACATTCCATTCCCGTTGTTTTCATAACCCGAAAAGGTGTCCAATCACTGTAAAACTTTTAAAGCCGGCGTTCTCGCGAAATGAATAACCTGTCAAAACAGTTATGAATACTCGGAGTTTTAATATCTTGGTTATAAATATTATGGAGAAATAGAACCGAAAATAATTTGAAATTAGTAACATTATATGTATTAAAAAGGTATCATAAAATTCCGTTGTTGGATTAAGGATATAAATTTTTGGAAAACAGCTTATAATCATCCGTAACTGATCAAATTGGCGCTGTCCATCAATGTTTAGCTATTCAGACAGTAACTCGTTAGTTGCACAAATCGTGCTTTTAACGTCTGTTTAACTCGACTAAAAAAGTCAAGCGTTTCCGATTTGAAAGAAAGATTGAAAACCAGTAATATGTAAGGAAACGGGAAGCTAGCAAGATTCAAGAGAGTAATAAATTTTCAGTTCATTACCTGATGTGGCGGACAAATCACTTGAAGGTTTAATAAAAACTGCCACTTCGCCTTCGGGAAGACAAGGATCGATGGCGCCGAGTCTTCACACTATAAACTGTACCACTTGACACACAGTTTACATCGGTTTTAGTAATTGAATGATTTCGATATCACTTCTGAGTCACAACTTTGAGTCCTCCCTACTTTCTGGATTGTTGACTTCGACTACTTTAAGAATTCTGGGTCCTATCTATTCTTCTATAAACCTCTTGTAGAAGAAACATTTTTTCACACGTGTCTCAAATGCATGACTTAATGCTTGCCTGTGATGGTTATTGAAAGTTCTCTTCAATTCCTCGCACACAAACTTTGCGGGCTCCCAAAAATTTGCGATTTTAAAAAAACAAAGTCAAAAATAGGTTAGTTTGCAATGAACAGAGCAATTAATGCTAATGACGAGCGTAACATCTTTTATGTCAAATTGCCATATATAGGCAAATTCTCTCTTCTCTCTCGACAACGTATTAATCATATTCTCAAACGGTTCTGTAAGGATGAATTTAATATCAAGATAGTTTTCTCCAGTTTCAAAATTAGATCATTGTTTGGCGGGAAAGACCCTATCCCCAAAGGGCTCAGATCTCTTGTTGTTTATAAATTTGATTGCTCAAGCTGTGGAGCTTGTTATGTCGGAGAGACCTCCCGACATTTTGCAACAAGGAACAATGAACACCTTAAAACGGATAAGGCCTCGCACGTATACAAACATTTAATGTTTTATGAAAGTTGTCGTCAGAAATAAGCGCTTGATTGTTTTTCCATCCTCGGTCAGGTTGCAAACATCTCGCAACTTAAAATCAAAGAGGCTATTCATATCCATTGGCAAAAGCTCTCGTTTAATCAACAACTTACACATGCCAACTTAAAACTATCACTTTATCCTCCATTGATTGTACTATGTTCTTTGTTTAACATATTCTATTGTTTCCATTCATTTATTTATTTATAGGCTGTGTGCAACTTGAATTCGTTATTCTGATAAAGGTATGAGGCATGTCGAAACATGTGTCAATTATATGGATCTTTATCAAATTCTTAACTAAAGTAAAAAATATGAAAGGGCCGGAGACTAGCAATCGAAAAACAGAAGCTAAACTTTGATTGGACGGTTTTGGGAATGGGATTTTGAGCTCGTGCCAGCAGACGTTTATGGTGGAGGGACTGACATAAAAAAACGTCGCGAGGAAGCTGAATACTTTAATGGCTCCCTTGAAGAGCCTTCTATATTTAAAGGAATTATCGTTTGCTATACTTAAGACGTGAACAATACCTTATTCAGCTGTGTTTCCATATACACAGAACTGGGATGCGATGGGATGGGATGAACTAAAATATTTTTAGCCAGAAAGAAAAAATGTTTCACTAAACTTCCCCTTTTGAAACTTTGACTGACGAATTTCAGTCCCCCTGTCTGTTTTGTATTTGTTCTTTGCATACCTCCGACAAATTTAAAATTAGTATTTTCAAGATAGGGTCCCGGTCTTTTGCATGCAAATAACGTTCTGCTTTTCAATGTAACCACGAATTGGAGACACTTTCACGCTTTAACTTTTTATTTAGCTCAGCATCGCAAGTCTTTTCTTTTAGTAGTAGTATTTAGTAAAATAGACTTTACGATTGTTGCGTGGCTGGACGGGTCTGAAGTTGTTACACATCTTCCCGTGTCGGTATCCATGCGTTGCTTCTAATGCTCGGAACAGCTTGAACTACAAAATGGAAACAGTTAACACAAAGTGAATACCATAAACGCTATAATAGGCCCGGGGCCGCCTTAATAAATTTTGGGCCTTCTGTGGGGGGAGGGGAGGGAGATTTAATGACAACGGCACACGCTATTTCTTTCCTTGGCAAATTTATAGAAACAGACCATTTCACAGTTTCGTCCTCGCCTGAAACATGAAACCGAGGCTAGTTCGTGAAAAGGAAATAATAGACATGCTCATTAATGCCGTTCTTATGATACCGTATTTCCTCGAATAAACGCTGCCCTCGATTAAACGCCACCCTCGAATAAACGTCACACCTGAGAGCCAAAATATTAATGAATGCTGCCCTCGAATATACACCGCACCGAAATCATGAAAAATTCGAGGAAATACGGAAATTGATTTTTCTTAGTGTGCCTGTTCACCCTTAGCCTCGGCTCTCATGTGGAAGCTTGATTAATTTTTAGGAACTGTGCAAGTTATGAGAAGTTATTGTCAACGTTATTTTTAACGTTATTTATTTTTACTCGATAACTCTTATTTTTCAGGCTCCCCCTTCCTGATAATTATTGCATATTCCCTTACAGTGAGAGTTGGTCCACCTAAATGGGAAGGGTGGGGGGAACGGGAGAACACTTGTAATTATTTTGCAATAAACTTTATCATATTAGTAGTAACAAAGTACGTTTTATACATACACATGTAAAATGGAACGGTGTCCTTTCAAATTTCAGTTGCCTCAAAATTTACAACATATGCATAATATTGAGAAGCTTGTTGTAAAGATACAAGCACAAATCTGGTTACGATGCAAGTTGAAAAAACTTCCGAAATCTATTCAATTCGTTCTTTTTAATCAAAAATGTAGCTAACAATTTCATATTGATTTATATTTATATATTTACATAAAGGCATCTACTATGTCGATGCAAACTAAAGTCAAGACATAGCAGCGACCGATAGCATGGCACCGATTACAAAATAATCCCAAGGAAGTAAAAATGTGTCTTTACAAGATTGTGCAACATAATTGCTTCATACAGCCGAGTAAGAGAAGATCAGATCCTTATAAAAGCGATATTCAGCTGCTATATACCAACCTGTTTTTCCTGGACAAAAATTGCAGTTTTCAATACAATCCACCGCACTGACTCATAGCAAGGCGGCGTTGTGAGAGACCCTTTGTATGTGAAGTATTTGTAGTTTTTCAATGAACGCAGCTGTGGTGCAAGATTTGTTACCTGAAAGTTCTTCACTTCCACACTGGAATCTGTTGGGGTTCACCGCATTGTTTCAATGTAAGAAACAAAAAGAAAAGAGAAAAAAAAAATCCTTTGTTCGTTTACTGAAATACACATGTCAACTGTCAAATCCCAAAGACAAAATTTACAATGAAAGCGCTTTTTTATGAGAAATTTTGTGCGGAATAACCCTTAACGTCATAGCTATGCTAATTTGCATATCAGGAAAACCAAAATATCTTTGGTAAGAAGTACGCAATTAAAATGACGTAAATGCCATTTTTACTCATTGTTGAAAGGATGTGTTTTAGTTCTTTAACTTTTTTATGTCATATGCACATTAATAAACTTCAGTTTGGCCAAACAACGCTTTTTCAACTCAGTTCCATTCGATTACCTATACCACAGACAAACGATTTTATAATATTTTCTGGTCAGTCGACTACGGGAGGCCAAACGTTATTGCAAATAGATATTCTTGACAATGCTTAAAAAAATGTGTAAGTTTTTTTTTTTTAAAATTTCCTATGCTTTAGAGCATTTTTATATAAAGGAACATTTTGTGTTGGCAAATGACTAAAAACGTACAAATATTGGTTCATTTTTTTCAAGCAGAGTTTAAGAAGAGACTACACAAGTTGTTATCCACAAACCTTCTTTCTTGATTTTGGCTAGTGATGGTTCCAGATCCTCCAAACCACGATTTTTCTTCCAATGTGAACGCTACAGATATAATAGCGGTAAGAGTTAAGCTTAAATGAAAACATACCTCACAAAGATAGCAATAAAAGTTTTTTTGTGCATGTCTGGTCATGATTCGCAGTTCCAAAATATTGTTCCTAATGACTCAACTTTCGAGCCTATATTACTGGTCAAGAAAGCTTTAGATAGGTTCCACTTTTAGACTTAATATTCATCTAACTCATCATGTATTCATACCATTTCTTCCCTTTAGCAACTCCCCCGAATTATATCGTTTTTATCAAAGTATTTCAATTTAAGGTTGCTTTAGTTAAATATTGGCGGTGAGGCTGGCGCAGTGGTAAGATCTCTGCCTTCTAACCACAAAAGGTCCCGGGTTCAATCCCCGTCTCAGCCGAGTGTTGAACATTCTTTTCCGCCAAAGTTGACTCAGCTTTCCAATCGTCCCTGCGATGGATTAGTGTCCTGTCAAGGGGAAATACATGACTCCCATCCGCTTAACACTACAGAAACCGGAGATAAGCACCGGCTCCAATGGGCCACTTAAGCTCGTAAAAGGATTTAGCCTTAGCTTTAGTTAAATATTACCTATATTCATAAAATAAATAGTTCAAAGAAGGAAAGCTACAAGAACTCATTTCTCCTGTAGGTTTGGCCGGAACTTGAGTACGCATGCGCACTGCCATGTGGGACTGTAACTTGGAACTAACAAAATAGTTTACGACAAGAGGTAGGGACAGTGGGACATTAATGCTTGTGGCAGTAAAACTCGTAAAATGAAGAGTTTAAAGAAGAAAAGCCACAAGAAGTGATTATTCTTTATTAAAAAGGTTTAACTGAGACTGGGAATGAAATAGATCTTACCGTTGGTAACAAGAAAATACCAATTACAGCCAACCCGTCCGGTTTATCAGCAGCTTTTTGAAAAGTTCCATATTTGGTGTTGAAGAAAACCAGATGCAGCTGTAACACGAAGGATTTAATTTATTATTTCGCTACCTGCAAAAGTCTTACCCTGTCCTCAATCAGATAATATAACTTGATATTAACTTACAACCTCTGCTTTATTGACGAGTGCTACACAGAAGAGAATTAGTAAATTAATTATATCCATTTTAAAATCACTGGTGACTCTTGTGATTTAATTGGTTCTCAACAACGTAATTTTAGCATTAGTATCTGAAATCTCACTCTGTTGAGCTTGTGATCACACTCTTTTGAACAACCAATTAAAGTGCAGAAAGGACTAGAACCGCCAATCAGAAATTTCGTATCCTTTGCCCAGCCCAAGCCAGCACTACTCAGTTTTCTCCTCAATTTTAAAGACTTCATCAAACTCAAATTGAAGCAAGAGAAAATAATTACATTTAGCTCATGAAAGCTGATTTCAAAATGGATATAATTAAATGGTAATTAACTTTTCACTTCGTGCAATTTTGTTCTAAAATCATAAATTAAACTTAGACAAATTTTGAAATCACTGGTGCAATTTCAGGCCAAATTGCAGTCCACTCAGTTCACTTACCATCATAAATCCTAAACAATGTTCTGGATACTTAAAGTTGTAACTAATCTATATCGCCATTTTACAATAGCTGAACCTTGTGCTCGTTTGTACTCACTCCACCTTGCATTTCATGTTGTTTTATTAAAACTTTGGTAAAAACAAAATGAACTACAAAACGCTCTAAGGACAACCGACAATCCGTCACTCCATATCCAATTGTTAGTGCAACCACCCCGACAATACTACCAACGACCACTCTTTTGAGTTCTCGATCTGGTCATGGTTTAGAGCATATATTTCTTTGTTTTCAACCTTGTAAATACGATCATTTACCGTACTTCCTCGAATAAACGCCGCGGTGTTTATTAAATTTTTCATTATTAATTTGGGTGCGGCGTTTATTCGAGGGCGGCGTTTATTTCAAATGCTGTTTATTTTTTTTTAAACAACCAACCGTAACTTTACTTTAAAAAGTAGAAAAATGGTACAGTTCTTTGTCTGGCTGTACCGATCAAACTTTACAGTTTTAAAACTACAACTTGTTGCACTTGTAAACTCGTAAGAAATCATATAAATTCGATGTTGTGGATTTTTGTCTGTGCCTTTCAAACTTTAAACTTACATTTTTTAACAACTCTGCTCTGCGCTTGTAAAAAGGTGAACGTCGTAAATTCGATGTTTCAGTTTGTTGTCTGTTAGAGGTGCAGCATTTATTTGAGGGCGGCGTTTATTAATATTTTGGCTCTCAGGTGCAGACGGCAGCATTTATTCGAGGAAATACGGTAATCATGACAAACCCTTGTATACTGTTGTTAACATTTCCTGTATTTATCTTGAGTTTTGATAATCATTGTAGCTTAAAAATTATCAACAAGCTTAAATAAAACTTTTCACGAATGACCCTTTGTGTGTTGATATATCATAGGGTGAGGACAATTTTGTATTATGATTTGGGCCAGCTCCTCTTGGCCAGGTCATTGACTCCCCCTGGACAGGATACAAATCCATAAAGGTTAGCCCCCAGCAGAAACTGAGTCAACTCTGGTGGAAAAGAAGGTCACATAAATGCTCAACACTTGGCTGAGCTTCAACCTGGAGTTTCAACCTGGGACTTTGTGGTTAGAAGGCAGATACCTTTCCACTGTGCCAACCACGCCATCCACCTTGGGTACGGAACAGAGATGAAATTATTTTATCATTCCGCAATCATCATTTACCAATCTAATTAGTTACAATGTGTTGGCAAAGCGGTAACACATCTCTGCCTTCCAGCCAAAAGGACCCAGGCTCAAACCCCATCTCTTCCAAGCACTTACAAGTTGGGTAAAGGGTTTACCAGTTCATTAACCCGAAACAGATTAGTGTCCTGTCTTGGGAGTTAAAAGTTAGTGACTCTCCATCTAACATGATGGACAGCTCCAAAGGACAACTTAAGCTCATAAATGATTTGGCAAAATTTACCAAATTCTACAGGAGGTGAGGCAAACCATTCTCTCTGCCACACAGTTCAACCCTGGTACACATAGATTCGAGAGGAGGTAAGGCTTACTTTTTGTACAGCCACACAGTTCTACCATGTGGCATATAATTTATACGTTCTATAGGAGGTGAGGCCTTCCTTTCATATAGCCACACAGTTCTACCATGTGGCATATAATTTATAGGTTATACAGGAGTTGAGGCCTAGTTCCTTTCATACAGCTACACAGTTTCAATGTGAGGCACACAGGTTCTACAGGAGGTGAGGCCTACCTTTCATACAGCCCACAGTTTCAACGTGAGGCACACAGGTTCTACAGGAGATGAAACCTACCTTTCATACAGCCACACAGTTTCAACGTGAGGCACACAGGTTCTACAGGAGATGAGGCCTACCTTTCATACAGCTACACAGTTTCAACGTGAGGCACACAGGTTCAACAGGTGAGGCCTACCCTTCATACAGCTACACAGTTTCAACGTGAGGCACACAAGTTCTACAGGAGATGAGGCCTACCTTTTGTACAGTCAGACAGTTGCACTGTGAGACACACAGGTTGTACAGGAGGTGAGGCCTACCTTTTGTACAGTCAGACAGTTGCACTGTGAGGCACACAGGTTCTACAGGAGGTGAGGCCTACCTTTTGTACAGTCAGACAGTTCCACTGTGAGGCACACAGGTTGTACGGGAGGTGAGGCCTACCTTTTGTACAGTCAGACAGTTCCACTGTGAGGCACACAGGTTGTGCAGGAGGTGAGGACTACCTTATTGTACAGTCAGGCAGTTGCACTTAGAGGCACACAGGTTGTACAGGAGGTGAGGCCTACCTTTTATACAGACAGTTAGTTGCACTGTGATGCACACAGGTTGTAAAGGAGATGAGGCCTACCTTTTTTAGAGTCAGACAGTTGCACTGTGAGACACATAGATTCTACAGGAGATGAGGCCTTTCATACAGACAGACAGTTCCACTGTGATGCACACAGGTTCTACAGGAGGTGAGGCCTACCTTTTGTACAGTCAGACAGTTGCACTGTGAGACACACAGGTTGTACAGGAAGTGAGGCCTTTCATACAGACAGACAGTTCCACTGTGAGGCAAACACATTCTACAGGAGGTGAGGCCTACCTTTTGTACAAACAGACAGTTCTAACATGTGGTACACAGGTTCTAGAGGAGGTAAAGCTTACCTTTTGTACAGCCATAGAGTTCCACCCTGAGGCACATATTTCCATTGAATGTCTTTGGGTGTAGTCTAATGTGGCGTGCAATGATTGGCGGATCAAAGATATTTGTAGCGAATCCATTTCGGTTTGTATTTGCATCAAAAACCTTTAATAAACAAATCTCATTGTAACTGACACTGACAATACAATACAATTTTATCCTCTTCCTCCACTCAGAAGAGCTGCTTTTTGTTGCTTGTCTTTGGAACGAGTATCAGACAACAAACAAAAGAAATTCTTCAAATAAAACCATTACGGTAAATTTTCTAAATGTTTGCAAGTATAAAATACTAGGAGCCACACGTGTTTTTGATCCAGTCAGATCATCTCCCAGCTTAATATAACATGCAAGCTAATAAAAGCTAGTTTTGTCTAAAATTTAGTATATCTAAGAATCAATGTAATTGGACAATTGTAAAATCTCAGTTTCTACTATAATTTTAAATATTTTCAGTGAAGTGATGATGACATTTTAATATCTTCAATAAGAATACCAAAATACAATTAATATAGAGCAACCAATCGACAGAGTTTATTTTGAAAAACAGTTTCAGTTTCATTGTGATATGTCAAAACTTGAGTGTGATATAGCTTGTTGAATGAATGACATCATCACTAGCGCTGGCAGAAATATCTTTGGAAAGAAAGAAAATTTTTGAAAACACAAAAATGCCAAATGATTCACTAGTCCTTCCAAACAAAATCTCAAAAAAGGGAAGTTAAGATTTGATCATAGTAGCACTTTAGTGGCCTTTATTGAAAGGGTTGAGCTTTCTAATAAAAATCTTGGTTGAAATAATTGTTTAACTATGAATAGTTTGACCATTTAAGCTCCAAGCACGACAAATGATGTGTTGGTAAATTCTCCCAACTAAGCTCCATACTTTCTATATAATTTTATGCAGATTGGGACATTTTGGCTTTTCAACTTTCAAAGCTCATTCCACTTGATCAATTCCTTATTTCTCATTACCAGTTATGTTATTTTGTTTCCCTTATGAAAACAGAAGTTAGATGTTGATAAATTGCCTGAGGCTGAGAGGGTTTTAACTTCTTCTTCAAAAGTCTTGTTTATTTGGCAGTTCTTTAGGAAGTTTAACGCTGCTTTTTGGGTTTTGATTGAGAGCTTCTCAAGTTTGCCAAGATCAAGAGTGCTGAATGATATGTCCTTCATATCTGCCTGCTATATCGACAGTGAATGGAACCAAATGGTTGTCAAAGCAGGAAATGAATTGCAATTCTCAAAAAAATAACAATATCTTTAATCTGTAAAACATATTTCGATTTGTCTCACATCTTCATGAGTTATAAGGTAACAAGAAAGTTCATTCACCTTGTCGTTCTTGTAAGGGATGAAATACCCCTCCGCATGTTGGCCGTAGGAGACTGTATATGTTGTTGTCCACCAGTTTGACTCATACAACCCTTGAGTGGCAATTCGTGTGACCTTAGTGACTTTTCCTAGGTCAATGGTCAAATACTCATTGGGGTTATTGTTTACGACACACCATCCCCCTTTAAGGTTGTCTTTTGGTATAAGGTTTAGGCGTGCCAGCTTGGGAGGGTATGTACTGTCTTTCATTGAGGTGGCGCTGAATGCAGTGTCTGCAATTTTGTTGTCTTCGATACCCAAAGGAAGAGTGCAGCCTGGGTTCGGAGGGTTGAAACCTTTGATGAAAATCAACAATTTAGAGTCAATCTGACTTTTTTGTGTAGACCTTGAAAGATTAGTAAAACAATAATAGCCTGACTTTATAGGGCTGGAAACTATAATAGGCCATTTCTGAATTACGCTCCACTGCTCACAAACAAAACCTTCAAGTCGAGGCTAAGTGCTCACTTTTCAT